>JANAWD010000013.1:0-159725 GCA_027627245.1 Meripilus lineatus | reverse complement strand
CTCCCGCCGTCCCTAAACCCTCCGAAGTCAAGGAGTCGTCGATTTCCATCTCTATCGCCCCCCACGGCACTCGAAGGAGTTGCCCCGACGTTTTCACGTTCGTTGGCTCCTTTACCCTCTTTGACAACTACTATCAATTCATGGAATGCACAATGGGTTGGCCGCGCTGAGGGGTCAGAGCCACTGCGCTCTTCCCCCCCACCTATGTCGTCTTCTGTCGCACCATCCGAGGTTGAAGAAGATGGTGATGATGACTCGGATGATGGACATTTATTTTCTCTCGCCGGGATTGGGTCTCCCAGTCCATCCCCTCCGTCTCTCGTTGGCCCAGTCTTTGAAAGTTCCCCCCTCTCTGACGAAGACATTCATCATAATCTATCTGGTTCCGAGTCTCTCGATAGTGAACCCCCATCTCAGGATCCCGTGATTCCCGTCCCCTCTCTTCCTACCTTTCGTATTGATCCTCTGCGCCCACAACCCGACAGCAAGAACAAACGCAAGCAAAAAGGCTCTTCTTACCAGACTCCGAGTCTTCCCCGCTGGAATTCCCATTCTTCCCCCGTGAAAGATACAGTGGTTAAAATTAAATCGCGTAAACATGTCGAAAAGCACGTCAAGGATTCCAATTTCTATCAGGATCCGCGGTTTACTCAAAAGCACCTTCACAAGAAATATCCCGGTATCATGCAGCGCAATCTTGATGTAGATCTTTGGCAGGATATCTTGGATACGGGCACGCGATCCGACGTGCTCGCCACCCCATTGGCAGACTTATTGACCATATGGTTGCAACGTGCATGGGGTGAGGAACATCCAGCTCCGTTTCCAAGTTTGTCGCAACTTACATCGAATAAATAGAACAGCTAGATCCCTCCACCCGCCCTGCGCATCCGTTTGTCTGTCTTGAAACTCAGCACAATCCTCCAAAGAACCACCCGTACAACGACCAGGACAGGGAAGACATACTTGTTGTTCCCGGTCCAGTGACAGATTACACCAAGGTGAACATAGTGGGGCGCACCGACTACCGTGACGTGCCATTCTGCAAAGTCCATTCCATCATCGAGGTTAAGCCGAAAGGTAAAAATGGCCTTAATCAAGTGGCCAGTTATGCTTTCCAGCTCCTAGAGGCTCGCCCAAGTTTGGTCGGGACGTACGTTCTCTGGGCTCGACCATCGGGGTATCAAATTTTATGGGTAGACGCCTCCGGAGGCATCTATGCGCACCGCTTCAAATGGAACAAGCTAAATCCTCTAGCCGCATACGTCACTTCGCTCTACAGCCCTCCACAGCGCCATACTATTCTCGATCCCACTATCACTCCGACCAAAATTCCCGGTCCCAAAGAGATCTGTACTTGGACGATCAAGGACAGAAACTCAAATTTGTACGAGGGTTGCGAACCACTGTCCGTTGGGACCTCGTGGGGTCGTCGAACAGCCGTCTTCAAGCATACAGACGCATCAGGGGAAGTTGTGATCATAAAGGAATCATACCCCCGGAATACGAAATGGCATTCGGAGAGAGACATCATACTTCACATTCACCGGGAAGGGATATTTCCCGGTGTTGTTCGACTACTATTCACTGACGACCAAAGCCCGTCGCCTCAGCTCCACACCGCACCACCCTGCGAGGGTCAAACGAGATCGCAACGAACGAAGGTGCGGGTGTTCTTCGGGTCCTCTGGTATTCCACTCTCAGAAGCAACATCCGTGTTGGACCTCTTGATGGCTGTTTATGACATTTTGGAGAGTGTGTAATCTTTACTCTCAGTAGTCAACGATGGAATGTTTACTGACTTCTCATAGTTCTGAGGGTGTTAATCAGATTGAACGTGATCCACCGGGATATCACGCCATGGAATATCGCCATCTACCCAACAATCCACCCCCTGGCTACGATGGGAAAAGCTGGATTGATCAAAGACCCTCCTACTTTCATTTCGCAGATTTTGGGAATAAATCGGCCGGGGTGAGCCCACCTCTTTGCCTGTGACTTTGTTCCGATTGGTTTATGTGCTCCCCCAGCAACGGTGCAGACAAATCCATCGCTCTATTACTGGACTTCGACAACAGCAAAATTCTGCGAGATGACAAACCAAGTTATGGGCATCCCGCGATGACGGTTCGTATACCTTCCCCTTTTCTCCTTATTGTAATTCTCAGACAAACTTCTTCGCAGGGTAGTCCTATGTTTGTTCCCCGTTCTGTTGCGAAGGCTTCGGTATCCTTGCCTGAAGATCACTCTTCCGACAGAGCTCGTTTCCAATATATGCCCACTCTGGACGAGCGGGCGAGAGAAGTTTACGAGGGCACGTATGGTTCTGAAATGTACGACCAGTACTGTGATAAAGATTCCAAGAGCGTTCACGGGACGATATCTCGCATCAAACTTGGTCGCCCAGAAAACAATCAGCTACCTCTGGAGTCCAAACCACGCCATGACGTCGAATCGTTATGTTGGGTTCTCATCTACATGCTGCTTCATGCACAGCCTTCGGAAGGTCCTGAAGACAAAAATCTCCAACAGTTCTGGAGCGTTCGGAAGTGGTTCACCGATCACCGAATCTCCAAAGGCACCGTTGGAGACAGTAGAGATCCCTTCTTCAGCGCTAGCGTTTGGGAACTCGAACGCGCTCTCCATCCAGGACTCGCTCCCCTTGCTGGGCTCATTAGGGACGTCTTGAGACAACTACGACCCGAATATGATGCACTAGATCCGCCGCCTGTTCCGGAACACCTCCACGAGGCGCTACGACGGTTGTTGTTGAAAGCAATCCTCGAGGTAGTTGAAGACCCCATCTCCTTAACCGGGGTATCGCGACCTCTTGAAGAGGGGACAGAGGGGAACCCAAACGGAAGATCGAAGCAGGACCCGCGAGTCGAGGTCAGGTATTCGGACGACGATAGTGATAACGACAACAGCAGTCACGACGAAAATGGGGGGTTGGGGGACCTAGAGACTAATAGCTCGGAAGTCGGAGATGCTCCCGTTGAAAGAGAAGATGATGGTGACGAGGGTGATAATGCTGCGAAGAACCGTGGTTCAGGTGACAGCAGCTCGGATGAGGAGACCCAGGAGAGTGATGGATCGGAGAGCTATGTGCCGTCAAGTGCCCCATCACCCCGCAATAAAGGTATTCGTCGCACTGGCAGAAGGAAACCCCCGAAGAAGAAGATGAAGAGGGGGAAAGCTGAGAAGTCCGCATATTTGATGCGGCAGTGCGACCGGCGTGAAATGCATATGACGGTGTCACCAGAGCCCGACCAGTTGTAGTAGACAAGTAGTACTCGTATATTTTGTGCCAGTGCTTTCCACGACTTGTAATGCCCAGTTCATTTCATTCGTCTGCCACCCACATGTAGATTCCAGCGAGCGCAATGTGAAGAAGCTTGAATGGGGCGGTTGCAATCTCGTTCATAGCTTAGGATTGGCTAGGCTGGTCGGAGTATGATTCATGGCCACGTGGATCCTCAACCACGTTATCGTGACGGCCGTCACTGGCTTGAAAGTCACGGTTGAACGCTGAACGTTGACACATTAACGCGTCGACATTGAACTTGAAGTTCACCTCATCCTCATCCTCACCCTCGTGCGCATGTGTGGAGTATCAAACGTAGGATGCCATCAAGTAAGTTATCATTTCAACTGTTTGTTGAAAATCCAGACAACAGCTCCAGAGCCTTGATATCCACATCTTCGACAATTTCGTGTCGTGCCCCTGTATGATGCTCACAAAACTTCGTAGAACCGTGGTATTTTGAAGACAAGGAATTCGACAAGAATCATCTGACACAACTGAATACCGAGATCCCCGGAGAGGAAGGCGACCAGCAACTCCTTGAGAGAATTCAGACGCGATGTAGGAAGACGACAGGGCTGATTGTGGCCTTGTCCCAACTTCTCACAGAATATAGCCAGCGGGTGTATGGTGAGTAAACCTATGATGGTAGTTGACGGTCTGACGGAACCGACGGATACCCCAGAAAAAATGACCGAAGAGGATCGCCCTGCCCACCCATACGTCTTCATCAACCGCTACGACTATCATTTAATTCATCCTCCGTATGACTGCGAATCCAGAAAAGATATCGTTGCTGTCCCTGGACCGAAGGTTCGCTACCTAGGACCGCCAGTGGAAAACGCCAAACGACCCAATAAGTTAAAAGTCAATTTCGATGATGTCGTCTCGCTCGTGAAATGCAAGTCTCCCAATGTGAACGGCCTCGACAACGTTGCCGAACATTCCTGGCATTTACTGAGTTCACGACCAGATATGGTTGGGACATACGTCCTATGGGCTCGCGCAACGAGCTACCAGATCGTGTGGTGCGATGCTTCTGGGATGGTCGCTTCTCCTCGGTACAAATGGACCAATTTGCCCCCCTTGGCTGCTTATATCTCCTCGTTATATGCTCCTCCTAGGAGCCATGTCTTGTTCGATCACACGATCACACGCACTCCCCATCCTGACACGACGCTGTGGACAATCCAGAGTCGAAATCACGGTTCCTTTATTGGTTGTCAGAAACTGCTCATGGGGCGTGCATGGGGAGGACGCACGAATGTATGGATACAGCAAACCGCACATCGAGTCGTGGTCATCAAAGACACGTTTCTCACCAACAAACGACAGAAGACTGAAGAAGGCCTCTTGCGGTATATTCACCGACGTGGCATATATCCTGGTGTCGTCAGGCTCTTGTTCACCGGTGATCAAGCACCATCACCACCCCTCATGACTGCTCAACCGGCCGATGGGTCGAGTATGAGAGAACCTGAGAGGGCGAGAATCCGTCTCTTCATGGGCAGTTACGGAAGTCCGATCTGGGAGGCAAGGAGTGTGAAGGATATGTTGATGGCTTTTTATGATGTCCTGGAAGGTATGGACCCCTGAGTTAATCGATAGTGATCAAGCTGACTTTAAGTAGTTCTTCGTGGCCTCAGCATGGAAATGAACGTTCTCCACCGGGATATCAGCCCCCATAATATCATGATATACCCGGAGCACCATCCAGATACTATGAAGGATCAGCGGCTGGTAGAACGTTCTCCTATCTTCATTACTCAGATTCTTGGGAAGGACAAGACAAAGTAAGCGTATTGTCACGCTCTGTGCAGAATATGGATTTCATGATTGACCCTTCTCCTCTATAGCGACGGCAAAGACAAGGCAACTGGATTATTGATAGATTTCGACCAAGGGATTCAATTGGTGCACGATCCGATGCATATAGTACCAGTGGATAGAGACCGTACGCATAAGACGGTGGGTACCTTTTGGCCGCGATCTTGTAGTGGGTCTGTTGACACGGGTTCAGGGTACCGTGATGTTCATGTCTCGTTCGGGATCAGAGGGGGCTGTTCGTTGGTGTCGGACCGATCCCCATGCCTTCGCATTATACCCTGAAATGCCCAAGCTTAAAGGGAAAGTCAGGCAACTCTATGAGCTGGCGTATGGCTCCGAGATGTACGATCGCTACTGTGACTGCCTTTGGACAAGACACGGTGCAAGGCTGAAGAATTGGGATCATCCAGAACCAGGAGAGAAACGCCCGTTTGTTCACAAGCCCCACCACGATGTCGAGTCGTTGTGCTGGGTCCTGATCTATATGCTTATCCACGTGCAGCCACTCGAACGCACTGAAGGAGTTAATCTCCCAGCATTTTGGACCGTCCGGGATTTTTTTCACAATCTCGAAAAAAAGAAGAAACCAAGAGATCCCCGAGACAACTTCTGGGAGAAAGGGAAGTTCGCAATTATAAACTCCCTTGACCCAAAACTTCAACCGTTAACTGAATTCATTTGGCAAATATTGCGACACATTCGACCAGAGTACGACCTCTTCGATCCTCCCCCTCCCCTCGAGCATCTCCATGAAGCGATCAGACGCTTATTACTGAAGGCTATCTATGAGATGGAGGATCCTATTGCGTTAGATACGGAGAAGTTACGACCATTGGCATACAGCGAGACAAGTTCGGAGGACCTCCCCTGCAACGTTGGTGTTGATGTACCCGATTCAGACGACGATGTCGATATGGAGGACGTCGATATGGAGGACAAACCGGAGACAAGTAAACTCAAGCGGAAGATGGATCTCGGACCAGATGCCGCTGCACAACGAGACACAAAACGTCCTCGGAGAGTTGATTCACACGTCATGTAACTTAGTCCACCTATGCGTTGTCTTCCCGTTCCGTTCTGTTGCGTGCTAATCGATTTGATCCCTTTGGATTTCACAATGTTGATCCCAGTTGTCCTATGCATGATTAATATATGTATATTGCGCGTACTAGGGTATCTCCTGACCGTCTCTCTCAGTGAACCTCAATTTGAGTGCGTAAATACAGCTTGGAACTCGAAAACATCTTCGAACTACCGCACACCGCCTCGAACGGCCTCGTATCGTACAACCGCCAGGCTGAACTTCTTCGTGATATCTGAGTCGAATACCACTCGTACACCCCGCCCAATCTTCTTCCTAATCATATGTCTCGAGGACATGAGAGCAATATGTAAACCGAGTCAGAGCAAGACGATAAGAAAGCAATTTGACAAAAGCTAGAGAGTTTCTGTGGCTGTTACTCGATACCATTGCAACGATGATCGGAGTAGAGGTGACAGCGAGCGAGATTAAAGTGGACAAAACGAGGAAAAAATGATAGGATAACATGCCCGAGTGAAGGAGGTTGGATCGCAGGAAGTCCGTCAATGCCGGCCCCGAGAGCAGGCCAAAAATTCTGCAAGATTGAGGACTTCCGTTACTCAGTGTGAGGCTGTAGAGAGAAAAACGGGTATTACAGAGTTCTAGAGGTACTATTGGCGAGGTGATATGAGGAAACGGAAAGATGGAGAAGTGGCGGTTGCGGGACAAGGATGCGTGGGGCGGACGGGTGTCTGCACGATGAATTGTTACTCTGACCACCCAGCCTTGGTCAGCCTGTCCCACTCGGTCGTTGAGTCGTATTGATAGAGAGAACGTAAACCCGACCATGTCCGGTCATGATTTCAACAAGTGATGCGAGCAGCTAGCGTCGTCATCGTGGTGTTTTGTATCGGTGTTGCTGCAAGTGACGATTGAAACTACGTCGCGAAAGTTGACTTGACGTTTCTTCATCTGACTGGATTTGTCCTCCTTGAGAGGATCTAGCCCAGGGATCACAATGATGTCTTTCTTGGAGTTATAGGGATGATAGGATAAGGTGAATCCCGCTCGAATGACGAGGATATATTTTTGAAGAATCTGCGGCGACCCACCGACTTGTTCTGGAGTCGCGATCTCAGCGCAGTAGACCCTGGTGCAAAATCTGAACACATACTGTAAGCTCTCTTGTTGTATGAGTTGAGGAGTTCCGTGAGGGTCCACTTGAATATTGAGGTGGCTTTCAAGGAAGTGTGGGAGAAGTAAAAACTCCGGGTCACTTTGTAAATCTGCAAAACCTGTTGTCAACAAAAGACGGATGTCACAGGAGTACGGAATCAATGCTATAGATAAATTTGCGAATATCTCTAGGTCTGAAACTTCAATGAGGAAGAACACTGGAATAACACATGTTCAACGAGTCGAAGTGCACATCTAGTCACGCTGACTTCACGTACTGCTCACTGTTGCTCGACTCGGCAAGGATCCAAATTTGAGTTCAAGACCTTGCGACGAACTGCGATTCGTGTTCTCGGTCCAACTCGAAAGCTTGAAGCTTGAACTTGAAGATGCAAGTTGCGAATCAAGAGCAAATGAGAGTCGCGATCAAGTCGCGATATCACACGTGATCGCGTTGTTGTTTGCTTCGGCCTTGCCTCGGCCCCTTCCAAGCTTGTTCGAAACCCCTTCTCAGTTGAACGTTGAACTACGAGTGCTTCCTGTACTGCGTGGGCTGTGGAACAGCTCACTCTCGATTACCCTCCAGGCACGTTCCCATCTGAATCCACATCTTCTTCAATCTGTGTATCTCAATGAAACAGCGCCGCCGGTGAGTTTTGGACCTCTGCTTCCGAGTCGGTTCACCCACTGGCACATTCGGGGCACATTATTATATGTTGCAATTCCTCCGAGTCCACTCGTTGAATCTAGCATCATGTCTCGCTGTTGTAGCTTATGGCTAGCTGATCATCACATTCTCCGGTCGTAGCAATGCCGATCCCAGCCTCAATTTCATTGCGAATCATCTCAACCTGTTCGGTGACGACATATTTGGGCGCGACGGCGACCAGGAACTTGTCAATGTGATTAAATCCGCAAAAACCAAATCGAGGGATTTCAGACTGGCCCTCATGAAACTCCTTAACCGCTACAGTAAAAGGGCTCACAGTACGTGCAAACCTCTTACATGAGAGACATATACATCATTTCGTTACACTAGACCACACGCAGGTTGCCAAGCACCCTTTTATCTTTATTCCAACCGCACTAACACGCCACTCTGATGCCAGCCTGAACGAGATTATCATGATTCCTGGACCGGATGATGTTCTTGAAGGGACGAAACGTCAAGTTGACTTTCATGACATTGTCTCAATCGTTATGTGCGGTCGCGACGATTCAATGGGGATTCAGGAAGTCGCTCAGTTTTCGCGTTATTTGTTGAAATCACAACCTGATATGGCAGGGACTTACGGTTTGTCAGCCAATCTGGATTACTACCAGATCCTGTGGTCGGATGCCTCGGGAGGGATTGCTTCGCCTTTGTACGATTGGACGAAATTGGCTCCACTGGCTGCATACGTTTGCTCTATTTACGTGCCTCCTCGACACCATGTTCTCCTGGACTCATCTATCACTCGCGAAATCAATCCCTGGACGGAGCGGGGGATGACTTGGTCAATCAAGAATCGACGTGCAGTAACATACACGGGTTGCAAGTTATTATACTCAGGAGACGCGTGGGGTCGGCGCACATATGTTTGGAAGCACACTGACGACCAGGGACAAATCACGATTATCAAAGATGCGTTTCATACCATCTCGGATCAACGGCTCAAGTCAGATCTCCTGTCTTATTCGCATCGGAATGGAATCTATCCTGGCGTTGTTCGCTTTCTGTTCATTGGTAACCAAGCACCATCGCCGTCTCTCAAGACAGCTCCCCCCTCGAACGGGATACAATTTAGGGATTCTGTGAAAGAGAGGATTCGACTGGAGATGGGGAGTTACGGGGCATCGCTCTGGGAGGCGAGGTCTGTGAAGGATGTTTTGATGGCGATATTTGATATCCTCGAAGGTAGCGTCAAGTCTATTGTGTCTACAGCGCAACATCCACTGATACGTCGAAGTTCACCGCGGACTGTGCATGGAGATGGGTGTTCTACACAGGAATATCAGTCCTTGGAACATTGTCATGTATCCGGCGCACCACCCCGACACCATGAAGGATAAGGAGTTAACGAAGAACCCGCCCCTCTTCATCTCACAGATACTGAGCCGAGACAAGTCAAAGTGGGTCACTACGCGTACCTTCTCTCAGTCGCAACTAATCATTAGGTGTAACCTCCCCCTTCCAGTAATGGCGAAGATAAGGCGTCCGCATTGCTGATAGACTTTGACAATGCTGTTAAGATGACGCCGGATCTGGGAGAGAAGGATATGGGTAAACGCACTCCTCCAACGGTCAGCCTCTTGCCCACGCTATGTTCAATTCGACTGATATCTTGTCATTGTGAAGGGTACTTCGATGTTTGTCTCTCGCACTGTGAGCCTGGGCTCTCTTCGGATCTGCGAGAGTGCCAAGAAGTACCTCCGCATGCCCGTCCTGGAAGGGGAGGTAAAAGAGCTGTACGAGTTTGCCTATGGTGCAGAAACCTATGATCGTTATTGCGACACCCCTGATACTATACACGGGGTGAAGCCAGTCACCGAAAAAGAATTGGATCGGATGCTTATCGGGTATACCGACCGTCCAGCTCGTCACAAGCCGCATCATGACGCTGAATCAATTTTTTGGGTTCTTCTCTATGTCCTCATCCATGCCCAACCTCTTGAACGCAGTCCCGAGGCCAACCTCAAGCGATTCTGGACTGTTCGCAGTTGGTTTCATTCCCAAACAATAGGCGCTAGAAAAACCATCGATGCCAGGTTCCCTTTCTTCCATCACCAGAGTAGGCCAAAATTCATACGGTCTTATCTCGACCCTAAGCTTGCTCCACTAGCGGGTCTCATTTCTCAACTTCTCATCCACATAAATCCCGAGTACGATCTCTTCGAAACGCCTCCGCCTCCCGAGCACCTCCACGAAGCCATGCGGCGGTTACTGCTGAAATTCATCCATTCGATGAAAGACCCGATAGCTTTGGATCCAAGAGCATCGCGACCATTGGAGCATGATGACCCATCGATGGAGGGACAAAATGGTTGGTGGCGACATTTGGAAGCGTCGGAGCCTCGTATGGATGACGTTTCCCTGAAAAGGAAACGTGACGACACTGATTTAATGAGGAATCCCCCGAAGCGAATGAGGACGGGGAGAATGATCGTCTTTAAAAGATGATGTTCCTTACCTTGTTGATGTTTCCAGAGCGGACTTGGTGTGCGATCATGGTCAGGATACGCAAGAACTGGTCTGATATTGTTCCTCTACCTTGTTTCTATTTTCAGAGGCTTACACATCTTCCTAGACAATTGGCCAGGGTTGTTCTCCCTCGGTCCGCGCTCACATGTTTTCTAACTTGGTTGTACCACTGTTGTCCAATACCTTGCTCTCCCTCGGCCGTTGTCTATCCTGTAGAATTCTCCCGGATTTATAGAACACTTGTAATCGATACCCTTTGGTTGATATTCGTTCATCTTGTTCTCATACCTTCGATCGAAGCAATGACACTTCTCGTTCTGGCGATGCAGAAAACTCCAATCTCCCACCACGTCACTCACTGCCGTGCCAGTGGCACCGAATCCTTAGGACTCTGAGATATTGCATCCGACAACTTGGTTCGATGTTGAACCTTGAATTTCAAATAACTCAAAAGTCCACCTGAACGTTGAACGTTGAACGACGTCCCACTGCACGTCTTCAGTTTCCCTCTATCTGCACCCGCAAGTCTGAAGGTTCACTTTGAGGTTCGTGCCATTTCAGTTACTCGCGCACAGTATCAATCGGATGAACCTGGGGACGCCGCCAACTCGTGAGTTCCCATCCCCACGTCATACTACTTGTTGGATCTTGAGACAACGGCAATAGAGCTTATAAAAATTTGGGCTCTTCGTGTTGTCCATGACTCTGACAATCTCGCTTCGTGACGATGCTCACAGACTTTCGTAGAACTGCGGTATGTTGAAGACAAGAAATTCGTCAAGAATCATCTGGCTCAGCCGAATACCGATATCCTCAGAGAGGAAGGAGACCAGCAACTCCTCGACAAAATTCAGACGCGACGTAGGAAGACGACAGGGCTGATTGTAGCCTTATCTCAACTTCTCACAGAATATAGCCAGCGGGTGTATGGTGAGTCAAACTCCTCTGGTGGTAGCCGATGACCTGACGGAATCCCAGAGAAAATGACCGAAGGGGATCGCCCTGCCCACTCATACGTCTTCATCAATCGCTTCGAGCACCTTTCGACCCATCATCCACATGATAGCGAGCCCAGAAAAGATATCATCGCCGTCCCTGGACCGAAGTCTCGTTACATGGGACCGCCAGTGGAAAACGCCAAACGGACTAATAAGTCACAAGTCCGCTTCGACGATGTCGTCTCTCTCGTGAGATGTAGAGCCCTCAGTGGGGATGGCCTCGATGACGTTGTCAAACATTCCCGCCATCTACTCAGTTCACGACCCGACATGGTTGGGACATACGTTTTATGGGCACGCGCACGGAGCTACCAGATCGTGTGGTCCGACGCTTCTGGGACGATCCATTCTCCTCGGTACAAATGGACCCATTTGCCTCCCTTGTTTGCTTATCTCTCCTCATTATACACTCCTCCCAAGAACCATGTCTTGTTCGATCACACGATCACACGCACTCCCCATCCTGACACGACCCTGTGGACAATCCAGAGTCGAAATCACGGTTCCTTTATTGGTTGTCGGAAACTGTTCTTGGGGCGTGCATGGGGAGGACGCACGAATGTATGGATACAGCAAACCGCACATCGAGTCGTGGTCATCAAAGACACGTTTCTCACCAACAAACGACAAAAGACTGAAGAAGCCCTGTTGCGGTATATCCACCGACGTGGTATATATCCTGGTGTCGTCAGACTCTTGTTCACTGGTGATCAAGCACCATCACCACCCCTCATGACTGCTCAACCGGCCGATGGGTCGAGTATGAGTGAACCTGAGAGGGCGAGGACCAGGCTATTCATGGGCAGTTACGGAAGCCCGATTTCGGAGGCGAGGAGCGTGAAGGATATGTTGATGGCTTTTTATGATGTCCTGGAAGGTATGAACTCATAAGCTAATTGACAACGTCCAAACTGACTCCAAGTAGTCCTTCGTGGCCTCAGCATGGAAATGAACGTTCTCCATAGGGATATCAGCACCGAAAATATTGTCATATATCCGGAGCACCATCCAGATACCATGAAGGATCAGCGGCTGGTAGAATGTCCTCCCATATTCATTTCTCAAATTCTTGCGAAGAACAAGACAAAGTAAGTGCAGATCGCCATACTCTCTATGCGGAAATTTGGATTTCATGATCAACCCTGTGACTCTCTAGCGATGGCATAGATAAGGCGACTGGCCTATTGATAGATTTTGACCACGGGATTCAATTGGTGCACGATCCGATGCATATAGTACCAGTGGACAGAGATCGTACACAAAGGACGGTGGGCACCTTTTTACCGCGATCTTGTAATGGGTCCGTTGACACGGATTCAGGGTACCGTGATGTTCATGTCTCGTTCGGGGTCAAAGGGGGCTGTTCATTGGCATGGAACCTATCCCTCTTCTTCCACATTTTATTGTACAATGCCCACGCTCAAAGGGAAAGTCAAGGAACTCTATGAGCTGGCGTATGGTTCCGAGACGTACGATCGCTACTGTGACACCGTTTGGGAAGCACACGGTACAATGTTCAAGAATCTCATGCGTGCAGGAATAGAGAGAAAATTTCCATTTGTTCACAAGCCCCACCACGATGTCGAGTCGTTGTGCTGGGTCCTGATCTACATGCTTTTCCATGTGCAACCGCTCGAGCGCACCGAAAGAGTTAATCTCCCAGCATTTTGGACCGTCCGGGATTTTTTTCACGAACACACAGAACCAGGCCCCATCGGAGATACTCGAAGCCACTTTTTTTTTCTTAGCACAGGCGACATTACCAACTGCCTCGATCCGAAACTTGCTTCGTTCACTCAACTCATCAGGAACATATTGCAATACATTGAACCAGAGTACGACCTCTTGGATCCTCCCCTTCCCCCGGAGTACCTCCATGAAGTGATCAGACGCTTGTTACTGGAAGCTATCTACAAGATGAAGGATCCTATCGCTTTGGATCCGGGAAATTTACGACCATTGACATACCCGACGGAGTCAACTTCAGAAGACGACCCCTGCGACGTTGATGTTGATGTACCTGGTCCAGACGGCAACGGCGACGATATCGATGTTGATAGAGAGGGTACAACGGAGACGAATAAACTCAAGCGGAAGATGGATGTCGAACCAGATGACGCTGCACAACAAGACACGAAACGTCCTCGAAGAGTTGATTCAAACATCATGGAACTTCGCTCGCATACAGTATGAGTAGTCTTTCCATTCCGCTCTGTTGTGTGCCAGTCGATGTGATTCCTCCCAATTTCGCCATTCATCCCAGTCGTCCTACGTCTAATTGACATGTATAATACCCTCGGTCAACCGGTCAAGTAGCGGCTACCTTGCTGAAATATATCACATCGTCATCACAGCGGTTTTGTTTATCATGGGGCCTTGCGTGAATCTACGCGGGTCAATGCAATAGTGGAGGGATCCCAAAGGACCACTCGTGTCAACGTGTGTTGTATTCAGTCATCATACGTCACACAATTTAATTCGAGGACCGGGCTATACTTTTCTTTTGTCGCAAGACGAGCCTCTACACGGGGAGGGAAAAATCAACATATAGCCAGTACAAAGTCAATTGAGGCGATACGGAACCAGGACAAACAAGACTCCGGGCTCAATATTCCATCCCCCGATCGTGAGTGGATTCACAGATACCCAACAGTGAGCAGATTCCGACCAGAATTTGTGTGTCAAATTGGGGTCCATGACCTGAAGGAAGGTCTTCTGTGGATTTAAGGGATGTAGCGGGAATGCGGGATGAGGGGAAGGGGACGGGGTATTGAATCCGGAAGGGCAGTGATGGTAGACGAGTGCGAGGGGATAGAAATGTGATCGCCAAAGGAGTGTGGGGATACAGACGTAGGTAGTTGGAAATCGAAAGCATCGTCGAATATCATACACCGTCGACGTCTTGAACTTCTTCATCATACAACAGCCATTCAACTTCTTCATGACATCGTACACCTCACGGGATCTTCTTCCTAATCTTACACCTCGCAAACTTGAGGGCAAGGCTACAAGAGAGCAACTTGAGAAAAGCGAGGGAGTTTTCTGATTTTGGTTTTGTTTGTTTCAAATGAATGAGCGACTCGAGCGCATTGCGACAAAGGTCGGAGTAGAGGAGAGGTGCCAGCGGGCGAGACTGATATGGTAGAAAAGTGATAGGGTGACGTCGTCGGAGTGAAGGAGGTTGGGATGTCCGCCAGTACCAGTCCTGAGAGCGGGACAAAAAATTCAGAAGCTGCAAAAGTCAGATGGAGAACTTCCGTTACTCAATGTATGATTGTGTAGAGCAGCATGGGTACTCCAAAGTACCATTGGCAAGGTGATACGAGGAAATGGGAAGGAGAGGTGGTGGTAGCGGGACAGGGACGCGTGCAGCGGACGAGTGTCTGCACGGTGAATTTATAGACCGACCATCCGGCCTTGGTCAGTTCCCGATTCGATACCATTATCCACCCATCGAAGTTCCTGTCTTGAAGTCGGGATGAGCGAGATGGTGGGTACTAGTCGGTTCGTCGCTGGTATTCAGAGTCAAGGATGGAACACGTCCTTGGGTCACAGTACCAGTGTCGTCAAAGGATTGTTTGAAAGCAGATGGTTGTTGACTGATATTCAAGCCATAAATTTGCAGACAAATATCGAACACAAAGCCTGAAGGAGGAGGAGGAGGAGGAGGCGAACGTTGATCGTCATGAAAGGTGGGAACAGAATGATGCAGATCCTCCTCTTGGCGGCGCCGAGTCCTCGGGACCCTGAGTTATTGCAAATCCACTACAGGTTCAATATTCACTTGATATTCACTGCGACTTCCAATCACTTCAAGTTCGTAACACTCTCGCTTGTTGAACATCCCTAACAACAACCTNTNCACGTCTCTACCTTCATCATCCNNTNNAGNNTNNGNTTNAGCACCATTCATTCCCGTACAGTATCAAGCGCCTGAGGATGCCACCACTAAGTGAGTACTACAAGTAGTGAGTTCTCGTCACCATGCCATAATACTTGGGTGGAATCTCCAGACAACAGCGATAGAGCTCTGAGCTCTTTACGCCATCCAATTCTTTGTTAATCTCGTTTCGTGCCCCTGTATGATGCTCACGAAACTTCATAGAACTGTCGCAGTGGTATGTTGAAGATAAGAAATTCGACAAGAATCATCTGACACAACTGAATACCGAGATCCCCGGAGAGGAAGGCGACCAGCAACTCCTTGAGAGAATTCAGACGCGATGTAGGAAGACGACAGGGCTGATTGTGGCCTTGTCCCAACTTCTCACAGAATGTAGCCAGCGGGTGTATGGTGAGTAAACCTATGATGGTAGTTGACGGTCTGACGGAACCGACGGATACCCCAGAAAAAATGACCGAAGAGGATCGCCCTGCCCACCCATACGTCTTCATCAACCGCTACGACTATCATTTAATTCATCCTCCGTATGACAGCGAATCCAGAAAAGATATCGTTGCTGTCCCTGGACCGAAGGTTCGCTACCTGGGACCGCCAGTGGAAAACGCCAAACGACCCAATAAGTTAGAAGTCAATTTCGATGATGTCGTCTCGCTCGTGAAATGCAAACCACCCAATGTGAACGGCCTCGACAACGTTGCCGAACATTCCTGGCATTTACTGAGTTCACGACCCGATATGGTTGGGACATACGTCCTATGGGCACGCGCAACGAGCTACCAGATCATGTGGTGCGATGCTTCTGGGATGGTCGCTTCTCCTCGGTACAAATGGACCAATTTGCCCCCCTTGGCTGCTTATATCTCCTCGTTATATGCTCCTCCTAGGAACCATGTCTTGTTCGATCACACGATCACACGCACTCCCCATCCTGACACGACGCTGTGGACAATCCAGAGTCGAAATCACGGTTCCTTCATTGGTTGTCGGAAACTGTTCTGGGGGCGTGCATGGGGAGGACGCACGAATGTATGGATACAACAAACCGCACATCGAGTCGTGGTCATCAAAGACACGTTTCTCACCAACAAACGACAAAAGACTGAAGAAGCCCTGTTGCGGTATATCCACCGACGTGGTATATATCCTGGTGTCGTCAGACTCTTGTTCACTGGTGATCAAGCACCATCACCACCCCTCATGACTGCTCAACCGGCCAATGGGTCGAGTATGAGAGAACCTGAGAGGGCGAGGATCCGTCTCTTCATGGGCAGTTACGGAAGTTCAATCTGGGAGGCAAGGAGTGTGAAGGATATGTTGATGGCTTTTTATGATGTCCTGGAAGGTATGGACTCCTGAGTTTATCGATAGTGATCAAGCTGACTTCAAGTAGTTCTCCGTGGCCTCAACATGGAAATGAACGTTCTCCACCGGGATATCAGCCCCCATAATATCATGATATACCCGGAGCACCATCCAGATACCATGAAGGATCAGCGGCTGGTAGAACGTTCTCCTATCTTCATTACTCAGATTCTTGGGAAGGACAAGACAAAGTAAGCGTATTGTCACGCTCTGTGCAGAGTATGGATTACATGATTGACCCTTTCCCTCTGTAGCGACGGCAAGGACAAGGCAACTGGATTATTGATAGATTTCGACCAAGGGATTCAATTGGTGCACGATCCGATGCATATAGTACCAGTGGATAGAGACCGTACACATAAGACGGTGGGTACCTTTCTACCGCGATCTTGTAGTGGGTCTGTTGACACGGGTTCAGGGTACCGTGATGTTCATGTCTCGTTCGGGGTCAAAGGGGGCTGTTCGTTGGTGTCGGACCGATCCCCATGCCTTCGCATTATACCCTGAAATGCCCAAGCTTCAAGGGAAAGCCAGGCAGCTCTATGAGCTGGCGTATGGCTCCGAGATGTACGATCGCTATTGTGACTGCCTTTGGACAAGACACGGTGCAAGGCTGAAGAATTGGGATCATCCAGAACCAGGAGAGAAACGCCTGTTTGTTCACAAGCCCCACCACGATGTCGAGTCGTTGTGCTGGGTCCTGATCTATATGCTTATCCACGTGCAGCCACTCGAACGCATTGAAGGAGTTAATCTCCCAGCATTTTGGACCGTCCGGAATTTTTTTCACAATCTCGAAAAAAAGAAGAAACCAAGAGATCCCCGGGACAACTTCTGGGAGAAAGGGAAGTTCACAATTATAAACTCCCTTGACCCAAAACTTCAACCGTTAACTGAATTCATCTGGCAAATATTGCGACACATTCGACCAGAGTACGACCTCTTCGATCCTCCCCCTCCCCTCGAGCATCTCCATGAAGCGATCAGACGCTTATTACTGAAGGCTATCTATGAGATGGAGGATCCTATCGCTTTAGATACGGAAAAGTTACGACCATTGGCATACAGCGAGACAAGTTCGGAGGACCTCCCCTGCAACGTTGGTGTTGATGTACCCGATTCAGACGACGATGTCGATATGGAGGACAAAACGGAGACAAGTAAACTCAAGCGGAAGATGGATCTCGGACCAGATGCCGCTGCACAAGGAGACACGAAACGTCCTCGAAGAGTTGATTCAAACGTCATGTAACTTAGTCCACCTCTGCGTTGTCTTCCCGTTCCGTTCTATTGCGTGCTAATCGATTTGATCCCTTCGAATTTCACAATGTTCATCCCAGTTGTCCTATGCATGATTAATATATGTATATTGCGCGTACTAGGTTATCTCCTGACCGTCTCTCTCAGTGAACCTCAATTTGAATGCGTAAATACAGCTTGGCACTCCTGTACCTGGGATTTCACCGTCTCAACTCTGAGTAGCGAAATCATCTACTTTTGCTATCTGCGACATCCCTCCATTTCTCTTTACTCATTCTTGGTCACTACATTCGGTTTCATCTTGTCTCAGGATGTCTTATGTATACATCCACGCATACACACATCATTTGCATCATGGTGCCCTTGCGGGCTCTAAAGAACATCCTTGTTGGTACTCGACCTGAGACCCGGTCCAGAGCCACAACGCGATCACGTTTTTAGCCATCACGCGTTCACTACAACTCGTCCTTCAAGTTGACGTGTCGCAAGTTGAACGTGAACGCTCGTATAGTGCCAGTCATCAACTGTTACCCTATAACACGGGTCAATACTTTGCAACGTTAACACCGCTTTGCCATTATATTGAACTCGATATCTCCGCCGACGAGCCTTCAGTGTTGCCCCTGACACGATCACGTGTTGTAAATTCGAATCATTCGCGACTTTTGCCCGTCAACGCGTCAACTGTGACTTCATCATAGTTCGAACGTTGAGCGATTGCTACTCTTCGGTTGAGTATAACTAACCTCGTGAGTATTTCAATGAAGTCGTTGACACTGCTGACAATTCATAACTTGAAGGTTGAAGTATCGTGGCTGTCTCAAGCTCAGCAAGTCCGACTCGCTGCACAAGCTGTATTGACTTGAGACATCCGAGTCCGAGTCGGTGCATTGATGAGTCGCGGCGACATGGGTTTGGGAACTGAAAGTGAGTTATCTTTGTACCTGTTGCAACAGGAGTGGATGATCTGGGCGTGT
Organism: Meripilus lineatus; assembly: GCA_027627245.1. Classification (NCBI taxonomy): domain Eukaryota; kingdom Fungi; phylum Basidiomycota; class Agaricomycetes; order Polyporales; family Meripilaceae; genus Meripilus; species Meripilus lineatus. The sequence continues at coordinate 140,715 of JANAWD010000013.1, read as the reverse complement.
TAAATATCAGTCCCTCCTCTGTCACTGCAGGGCTCGAAGTCATGACTGATGCAGTTAGCAGGCTCACAACATGACACTCTCGCTGACACTGGCACTCGGGATATATTCCTTCAAGACTACCTCGATCTTCTTGGCCAGGATATATATGGACATGAGGGCGATCAACAGCTCGTGAAAGACATTACCGACTCACGGGAAATATCTGAGCGCATCGTGGTTCCACTCACCCAAATCCTCAACAACTATAGTGAAAAGGTCTTTAGTATGTTCTCACTACCTCACAAGATGACGTACATCCTAAAAGTATTATTATCTCAGATAAACTCGTGTCCAATCGGCCTTCCCATCCTTACATCTTCCTCAATAGCAATGAATACGTTCTATCGGATCGCGCAGCTCGTAGCAAAACCAGAAATGATATTGTCGTCGTTTCTGGGCCAAGAGAAAGCTATCCGAAGGTGGACGGGTCCGACAATACTCATACATGGAGCATCACTTCCCGTGATATAGTCTCACTGGTCAACAGCATGACGACCAATGGGAAGTCTCGCAGACGTGTTATTGAGATCGCAAAACAAGTTTTGAGATCCCGGCCTGACATGGTTGGGACATGGCTTGTTTGGGCTCGGGTGGAGGGTTACTCAATACAATGGTCAGACGCCTCCGGAGCAGCGTTGTCGCCCTCATACAGCTGGAATGATCTGGCCCCGCTTGCAGCGTATGTCTGTTCCCTCTATCGATCTCACCGGGACCACATCCAATACGACTCCTCTATCACCCCTGAGGTCAAACGCGGTAACCCTTCAGAGCCAACTTGGTCGATCAAGCTCCGTCGCGGACAAACCTACACAGGCTGCAGGTTGCTATTCACAGGAAGCGCGTGGGGTCGGCGAACATTTGTCTGGAAGAACACAGACGAATGTGGTCGAGTTACAGTTATCAAAGACGCATTCCTCGGCACTGGACGTCACAGAACGGAGGCAGATATACTAGCCTTCGTTCATCGGAACGGGATCATTCCTGGTGTTGTACGGCACCTGTCTGGTAGAGATCCCTCGCCATTTCCTCCCATCAAGACGCTACGAGTACCTGACGAGCGATGGAGTATTGACAAAGTGAGGACACGATTACTCATGGGGAGCTACGGGGAGACGCTCTGGCAGGCGAGGACTGTGAAGGATATATTGATGGCAATCTTTGATATTGTGGAAGGTATCGTATCATGTTTTTGTGTGACGACATCCGATCCCTGACATAATTGAGCCAGTTCACCGTGAGCTGTGTATAAATCGGAATGTCCTGCATCAAGATATCAGCCCGTGGAATATGGTCATGTACCCGAAGCACCATCCCGATACGATGAAGGGGCAGAGGTTGGTAGAAAATCCTCCCATGTTCATCTCACAAATATTGAGACGAGATAAGGAATCGTGAGTCCGTATTTTCTCCCACTACTCAATGGTGACTCATTGTTGTCTCGGTTCATCAGCCATGGGAAGGACGAGGCATGTGGATTATTGATAGATTTTGACCGTGCCGTCAAGATGGTCATCGAACCAGAAGGAGTGGTCAATCAGGAACGCAGGAAGGTCACGGTCCGTACATCTCTTGTTGGTCTTTATGCAGGTTGGCTGAATGATCAATTTGTGAAGGGTACCCAAATGTTTGCCGCTCGTGCTTTCGGGGAAAAACGTGTGGTATTTGTCAAAGGTATCTCAAAAGAAGGCGTTATGCCTACCCTCGAGGGAGATGTAAAGGAACTTTACGAGTATGCGTACGGTGCTGAAGCATACGAACGTTACTCTGACGCCTCTGACACCATCCACGGCTCACGAACCGTTCCCTTCAAGGGGTATTATACATGCGCGGAAGAGGACGTCCCGCCTCCCATCCACATGCCACATCACGATGCCGAATCTATCTTTTGGGTCCTGTTCTACGTGCTGCTACATGCACAACCTCTTGAGCGCACCGATGGAGTCAATATGGAAGGATTCAGGACTGCCCGACAATGGTTCCACGAAGTCGACATGTCTCCGAAGGGCGACCCGAGGGAGAAATTTATAATGCACGATTTTCGCAATTACCTTGACCCCAAGTTGGCGCCCATTAGCACATTACTCCGCGATCTTGCATGGCAAGTCTTTCCGGAGTATGATGAATTTGTTCCGCCTCCAGTCCCCGAGCATCTACACGAAGCAATGCGACGGTTGTTGTTGAAAGCCATTTACACAATGAAAGACCCAATTGCTTTGGACCCGGGGGTAACCCGACCGCTGTATGTCCCACGGGATAGGAGACCACGGGAGAGGGGACCACGCAAGGACTGCATGGTTGGACCCTATACTGAAGTCTTTGCGAGGAGGCGAGCCAGACCTAGTACATCAGATGAGCCAGAGCTTGTAGTGAAGCGTCGTAGGTTGAGCAGGAGCTTTGATCGCAGGTACGACGGATGGTAGCTCACTCAACATAGGCTACCACTAGGTCTTTTCTTGTAAACCGTTGATACATAGAAATTCAGTGGATGCGGCGCTGATATGCTTCTCTTCGATGTAATACCGCATTACACAACATATAAAGCGCCCGACCATTCCATCGCGGTCTCGCAACTCAAGCTCAAACCCAAACCAACTTCTGACGGGGTGGAATTCTAAAGGTGTGGGTCGAAATAGGATGTTTCAGGATCTTCGGTCAAATCGAGGGTGACTAAAGTGTTCCAGTCCCTCGTGAGTCCGAGGATGCTGAATCTGAGCGCCTTTGTCCTGCATACAGCTCAATGCATATAACATCCAGGCTTCCCTCAACCATCATACATCACACAAATTTGTTTCGAGGATCAGCAAATGATTTTGTTCGCGGATTTTTTTAGGCGAACCTCTTTGTAGGGGAGGGGGGAATCAACGCGTAACCAGGACAAGTTAAGTGATACGATACGATACCAGACCAAACAAGACTCAGATGCAACTAACCTCCGCTCAGCAACTATGACTGCGACTCCAAGACCATGGCCTCCAATGGTGAGTGGGTTGACAGATATCCAACAGGGGTTCTATTCCTCTTCTTGGGTACTGTGATACAGACGAAAAGCTGGGGGTATGACGCTATGACCAAAAGAGCAACCCACAGAGACAGTAAGTGAGTCACATACTACACCGAGCTCAGAAACTGCAGTGAGAAAAGGGGTGCCATTCGTTAACGTCGATTACCATCAAGTTTCCCCATCCTCGTCCGCTTTGAGGCGCTCCGCAACAAATCAGGGTCCTCACGCTACCCTTGGAGGGGAATGGAAGTCATATTGGGCTCCGACACTCCCACGTGTCGCCGTCCGGCGGCCATGTTGCCCTTCCATCCATCAGACATCATGCTTCACTGGACGCGATGCTTTTGGATCCAAAGCTATCGGGTCCTTCATCAAATGGATTTGTTTCAGCAGTAACCGTCGCATGACCTCATGAAGGTGCTCGGGAGGCGGAGGTGTTTCGAAGAGATCATAATTGGGGTATATGTGTGCGAGAAGCTTGGAAATGAGACCTGCTAACGGGGCAAGCTTAGGATCGAGAAAAGATCGTATGAATCTCGGTACACCGAATCTGAAGAAAGGGGACCTGCAATCGGGATTCTTGGACCCCATTTCATGGCGATGAAACCATGTACGAACATCCCAGAATGGCTCGAGGTCGACTCCAGGACTGCGTTCAAGAGGTTGAGCATGGATGAGGACATAGAGTAGAACCCAAAATAGAGATTCGACATCATGATGCGGCTTGTGAACACACGGAGGATTGGTCTTCAGGATCATGGCATCCAACGTTTCCAGCTGCTTTTTGGTAGGAGGGATTGCTCCATGAATAGTCTTGGGAGTGTCACAATAACGATGGTACGTTTCTGTGCCATAGGCGAACTCGTAGAGTTCTTTGACCTCCCCCTCCAGGACAGGCATGGGGTGGTGTTTCATGTACGTATCGTACACATCGAGAGAGCCTGAGCTCACAGAGCGAGAAGCAAACATTCTAGTGCCCTTCATAGTGACAAGGGGTCAACAGGTTTCAGTATACGTATAGGAGATGGCAGAGTGAAGAGATTCTCACCGTCATGCGAGTGCGCTCTTTCTTCCATGATCCTGGTGTCAGCAAGGCGGCGTCATCAAAGTTTATGAGCAAGCCAGATGCCTTGTCTCGGCTGTTGCTTTGGGAGATAGATGACGATCAATCGTCACCATGAGTAGAGAAGAATGCGGGTATCGGCTCACCTTGTCTTGTCTCTTTTTAGTATCTGTGATATGAATAGGGGCTGGCTCTTCGTTGATCGCTTCCCCTTCATTGTTTCGGGGATGTGCCTTGGGTATATACGGATATTCCGAGGGGAGATATTTCGGTGTAGAATATTGAGATCCATACACAGTCCTCGGTGGACTTAAAATATATTAGCGGATGTTGCTCTATCGATTGAGAAGAGCTAACGCTACCTTCAAGGATATCATAGATTGCCATCAAGATATCCTTCACAGTCTTCGCCTGCCATAGAGACATGCCCCAGCTCCCGAACTGTAATTGAATCTTTTCTTTGTCAATGCGTCCTGATTCTGACCAAGACAAGATTTAAGCGGTCCAAACAGAGGGTAGAGGTGCAGGGTTATCACTGGACAGTTTGCGCACAACACCTGGGTACACTCCATGCCAGTGAACGCAGCGCAGAAAGGCTGATTCATTCCATCCCTTATCGATTGCGTTGAAGACATTCTTGATTACCACTGTTCGTCCCTGTTCATTCAGGCATTTCCAGGCATGCATGCGTCGACGCCAGGGGTCATCTCCCGAGAACACCAATGTGCAACCCGTGTGTGCCCCCCCGTGGAGATTCTTGATCGACCAAGTCTGTTTGTTCGTCAAAGGATCGAGTTCGCGGGTAACAGAAGGGTCAAATAGAACGTGGTGTTGGGGAGGGATGTACAGAGAGGAAACATATGCGGCCAGTGGGGCCAATTCTGTCCATTTGTACAGGGGTGAAGCAATCTCCCCAGAGGCATCGGACCATAGTATCTGGTAGCTTCGCGTATTAGCAGAGAGAACATAGGTCCCGAACAGATCAGGTCGTGATATTAACAGGTGACGTGACCATTTGGCGACCCTATCATGACCACTTGCGGCTGTGAGCGAGCATTTGACGACTGAGACGACATCCCGAAAACTGATCTTATGTTTCTTGAGACGACCTGATGCATTGACTTCAATGTCGACACGTGGCCCAGAAATCATGACGACATCTTTCTTGTCTTGCTTGTCCATGTCGTCGAAGGTGGGATGTGAGAGAGTGAACGTGTCGCATCCGAGGAAGATATACTGATGGGGTGGTCGCTCCGACTTAGGAACATGTTCTGAAGTATTGTTATCGATAAAGTGCTCCAACGATAGACAAAAAGACGTACCAAAAGCCCTTTCACTGTAGTTATTGAGCAAACTGGGGAGTGCTGTTTCGATCCTCCTTGACCAGGCAGTTGAATCGCAGATAGCGTCTACAAATTCATGGTCTTGCTTGCACCCGCTGGCAAAGATAGAAGGACTTAGGAGTTTGAGATGGTTCTTCATGAAGTCAGGATCGAATTGAATCTCAGAACTGTAATCTGACTCTGCAAGATCGAATCATCAATATGATGCATTGAAGACGAAAAGAAAATGTGGACGGACGTACTGGGTTTCATTTTGCCCGGATTCGTTCGCAATGGTTGTAGTATATACGAGTCCAAGAGACTTGGATTCTTCAATTGACTCTTGAGTCCCAAGTAGTAATGAGCACTTGAGTCTTGACAGGCTCCAGGACTGAGGATAACAACGGAGTCACAGGTGACGACGTGGGGCCTTCCGCCGAACCCGGGTCCCGGACACGGCTCAATCAAGTATGTAAGCGCTGGGACAACTTTTTGGGTCAATGATGTGCACTGGTTATTACTGGCACCCCAATCCTAACTCACATCTAGTTGTCTGGCAATCGTTCTCTATACAGCGTTGACGGACTATAGCGACAAGAAACGGATGTCCGGCTACTGCGGTGACCACTGACATATCCGACGGAACGGCCCCCTCTGAGCCAGAAATTAGCAACCTGAAAACTGCAGTAAGAGGACAACCCGACGACTGGCGCCTCTGGGCATTGATGATTTCTGGTCTCCGTTCCTCGATTGTTATCTGCGGTTTCCCGTCTCTCATAGTATCTTGCATATCTGATGGGTAGACGTTGGGATCGGCTGAAGTGTCTCATTTGAGTATGCATCATCAGGAGCTGCCATGCATTAATCCAACGTTCTATAGTGCGAAAGCCATTCACGGAACAAGATATCGACAAAATCATCACCACCACCCCGAATACATCCTCTTCCTCCTCCAATCACCCATGCCTGCCACGCTCCAACCCACTCCAATAACACCTCACCTACGCCTCCGTCGCGAAACTCCTCACCTTCGAGAACCAAAACGGTCTGTCATGCTTCAACGCCACGGGTGTACATTCTCCACTCTCCACTTCCACCGAGTCATAGGCCCTGAAATCCAGTCTGTTCCACCTTCCTAGTGGTTTAGACTTGAGTTCCAAGATCATTTGGAAAGTGTACCGGGTTGTGGATCCGGTTGAGTCTGTGAGGTTCGAGATGTGGAGGGTTGATCCTGAGAGGTACCATGTGCCAACGAAGAAGCCCTACATTCGATTAGAAGGAGTAAGGTTAGAAACTGTAGGACAGAAGGAATAGGAGAGTAGATTCACCTTCTCGCATAAAGTGGGTTTAAGGGAGGCGATGATCTGCTGAGGCTCTCTTCCTTCGTTCGCGAGGAGGGAGAGAACGGTCCCGTCAGGGTAAAATCTCCTGGAGGGGGTTTCGCTGCGTGAGCAAGGAAGAGGTGAGACCGGATGATACGCACAAGTAACGGTGGTAAGTGATGAGTTGGTTGACCTGGTGAGCCGTGAGATTATGCTTAGCATATCACTCCGATAGGAGAGAAGAAGACTGCTCGTACTTGGACCCATGCACTTTCACTAAGTCCTCTTCGTCTGAAAGATACTCAGTGATAGACAACGAGATATTGGGATTGGTGACATACACGTAATGGCATATTGCGATGTAAACGCCGTCTAGACGGACTCTTGGATGTTCTATGAACACCCTTCGAAAATCCCCCACGTAAGTCTCCGCCAGGGCCTCGGGTTCTTCCTCGTCGGATATTTGTGGAGGCTTGTAGGTCGTCTGAACGAACTCCCTGATTCGACGCATGGCCTTTGTTACGAACGGTCTCGATAAGAACAAGGTCGCATGACGCACCTCCACAGCGATGAATCCAAGGTCACGATACGAGACTTACGATTCACCAGCCCAAAGCGTTCGAGAGACGTGGTATCGAGGTAGTGGAGGACGTGAACCAGCAGCTCGTCCGGTAAAGTGGATATCGCAACCCCCTCCCGTTCATCCTCAGGCTCGAAAGTCAAGCCCGACGGCCAAGTCGCAATGATAGCCACCAAATTGCCCGTAACAACGCCATGACTCTCCGGAAGTTTGAAAGAAGGCGTACCACCACTGTCAAGTACCTCTACATCTTTCCCACTGATGCTACTCTTCCCTTTACCATGTTTCTTGGAATGAGGTCTCGCCTGTTGCTGTGCTTCCAGCAAGTGGAACGCTCGATCGACGTGGGGATCTATCCGGAAAGCTTTCATGTAAAGCCGAAGGGCTTCATCGAGATCGCCTTTCTGTTCGAATGTAACTGCATTATGGTACACCTCGACTGCAGCTCGAAGTTTCGGCCCAAACTCGACGGGTGGGTTGGTGGAGGACCGAGTACGTGGTTTCGATGGCGTAGAAACGACAACGGTCGGCTCCTTGTTCAGCTCGGCCAAAGGCTTCGATACCCTCGCCAATGGTTCCTGGCTTTTCGAAGTCGACGAATCCAAAGGGGGAATATGACCATGAACTTGCTGGGAGCTCGGGCCAGGCTTCAATGTAATCAGGTGCTCATCTCCTATTAGCAATGCTTGCTTTCGCTGTTGCACTTCTTGCTTCCATTGTTCCCGGAATCTTGAGAGTTCTTCTGGTTCGGCGAGGGTATCAACTGTCATGAGCTATGGTGAAGGTGATGGAGGGATGAGGGGATTGTGGGGATTACATAGCATATCGTCCTTCCGAAATCGTGGTAGAATTGCCAGTGGGTCCGGGTAGAGTCATCTCTCCCACCGGCTGCCGGAAACAAATCTCCGGTTCCGAGCACGTCATAAGACTCATAACTCGGTCTCATCGACGGACAAAATGTTCGCGATTGCATTCAGTTTAGACTACATCGTTATACATGGTGGGTATACCGGGTCAACATACGTACGACAACTGTAGCGAACGTTGGGATAGTCAAAAGGATTACATCGATAACTCGCAGGTGAGCTAAGTTACACGATGTTTGAATCAACTCCCCGAAGACGTTTCGTGCCTTGTTGTTCATCGTCATCTGGCCCGAAATCCATCTTCCGCTTGAGTTCATTCATCTCCGTTTTCTTCCTCTTATCGACACCGATGAAGTCTCCGAGATCAATATACCCATCATCGTCTGAATCGGATATATCAACGCCAACGTTGTAGATGACCTCTTTCACCGGGTAGGACAATGGTCGTGATTTCCCCGGATCCAAAGCAATAGGATCCTCCATCTCATAGATGGCCTTCAATAGCATGCGTCTGATCGCTTCATGAAGGTGCTCCGGGGGAGGGGGAGGATCCATGAGATCGTACTCTGGCCCAATTTGTCGCAACATATCCCAGATAAATCGAGCGAATGCTTCTAGTTCCGGGTCAAGGGAGCTCCTAATCACGGCCGTTGGAATCCTCCAGAAGTTGTCTCGCATTTCGTCTGGGTTGTTCGTGATTTTGTGATTATGGAACAAGCGGTGGACGTTCCAAAATGGTCGGAGATCAACCTCCTCGGTGTGTTTGAGCGGCTGCACATGGAAAAGCATGTAGATCAATACCCAGCACAACGACTCGACATCGTGGTGGGGTTTGTGAATGAATGGGAAGACTTCGTCTTCTCCTGGAATTCTGAGGTTATTGGGCCGTGCACCGTGTGTTGTCCCAGGGGTATCACAGTAGCGATCGTACATCTCGGAACCATACGCCAGCTCATAAAGTTCCCTAACTTCCCCTTCGAGCGTGGGCATTGGCCGGTATGTTGTGGTGAGGGGGGGAAGGTGCGCATACCAACGAACAGCCCCCTTTGACCCTGAACGGGACATGAACATCACGGTACCCTTGATCCATGTCAATAGACTCATTAGACGATCACGGTAAAAAGATACTCACCATCCTTTTTGTGCGGTCTCTATCCACTGGTACTACATGCGCCGGATCGTGCACCAATTGAATTCCTTGGTCGAAATCTATCAATAATCCAGCCGCCTTGTCCTTGCCATCGCTGGAGAGGGGAAGGGGCAAATCATAAATCCAATTTATGTCAGGGAGAATGTGACAAACTGTACTTACTTTGTCTTGTCCTCCCCAAGAATCTGAGAAATGAAGATGGGGGGACACTCTACCAGTCGCTCACCATCCATGGCCTCTGAATGATGCTCCGGATAGAGGACGATATTATCGGTGCTGATATCCCTGTGGAGAACGTTCATGTCCATGCTGAGGCCACGAAGTACTTTTCAAGGTCAGTTTGGACGTTACCCATTAGCTCGCCAGTCCGTACCTTCCAGGATATCATAAAAAGCCATCAACATGTCCTTCACGCTCCTTGCCTCCGAAATCGGACTTCCATAACTGCCCATGAAGAGTCGGGACCTCACCCTCTTCGGAACTAGGGGAGTCGACCCATCAAATGGTTGGGTGGTCGTGAGGGGTGGTGACGGTGCTTGATCCCCAGTGAACAACAGTCTGACGACACCAGGATATATGCCACGTCGGTGGATATACCGCAAGAGGCCTTCTTCGGTCCTTTGTCGTCCGTCGATGGGGAACGTATCTTTGATAACTACGACTCGATGCGCGGTTTGGTGTATCCATACATTCGTGCGTTCACCCCCTGCAGGTCCTGAAAATAGGTTCCGACAACCAATAAAGGAACCGTGAGATCGACTCCCGATTGTCCACAGGGTCGTGTCAGGATGGGGAGTGCGTGTGATTGTGGTATCAAACAAGACATGGTTCTTGGGAGGAGCGTATAACGAGGAGATATAAGCAGCCAAGGGGGGTAGACGAGTCCATTTGAACCGAGGAGAAGTGATCATCCCAGAAGCGTCAGACCACACGATCTGGTAGCTCCTTGCGCGTGCCCACAGAACATATGTCCCAATCATGTCGGGTCGTGAACTGAGTAAATGGCGGGAATGTTCGCCAACATCTTCGAGGCCGTTCGCATTGGGGGATTCGCATTTCACAAGAGAAACGACATCATCGAAAGGGACCTCGAGCTTATCGGTTTGGTTTTCTACTGGTGGTACCAGGTAACGAACCTTCGGTCCAGGGACAGCGATGATATCTTTCCTGGGCTTGCCGTCATGTGGATGATGGGTCAAAACGCACTCGTCTTGGTTGATGAACACGTATGGGTGGGCAGGGCGATCCTCTTCCGTCATTTTGTCTGGAATATCCGACATTTCCACAATTCCGTCAGATTGTCGACCACCAGCAGAATAGCTCGACTCACCGTATACCCGCCTGCTATACTCTGTGAGAAGTTGAGACAAGGCCACAATCAGACGTTTAGTGTCCCTACGCCGCCTCTGAATTGTGTCAAGGAGCTTCTGATCGCCTTCCTCTCCGAGTATATCGGTATTTATTTGAGTAAGATGATTCTTGAGGAATTGTCTGTCTTCAACGCGGCACGGTTCTACGAAATTTCGTGAGCATCATACAGGGGCACGAAGCGAGGTTGTCAAAGTCATGGATAACATCAAGAGCCCGGATTTATGACGCTCTATCGCTGTTGTCCCGGGAATCAACAAGTAGTATGACGTGGGGATGAGAACTCACGAGTTGGCGGCATCCTCATGCTTGCTCAAGCTCCTCCGCTGAGTGTGCGCGAATAACTAACTCGGAAATGGTGCGAGTCTCAAAGTAGACCTCCGGACTTGCAGACGCAGACGGAGGGAAAGTGAAGATGTGGGACGTCGTTTGATATCCAAGTGGACTCTGAGGTAATTTGAAGGAATGTTCAACGTTCAATGTTCAACATTGATTCAAGAGTGAATATGCAATATCAAGAGCTTGGTGCCGTGGTGGCCAAGTGGAGGTCGAGATATGATGGCCATCATTCTCACCCTGTTCCCACCTTCCCTGATCAACGAAGAACTCAACAGTGCTCCTATGATCCCAGGTTCTTCATCGAGTCTTCATCATGGCTCAAACTTAGCTCAAGCTTTGTGTATGGTGTCTGTCTGCATCCGTATCGCTTAAATGCAAGCCAACGTCCATATGCTTTCAAGCAGTCGATTGACGACACTGATACTGTTCGGATCCAAGGGCCCATTTCATCCTGATTTTAAACCCCACCACAACTTGATGAATACTAGTATGGAGGGGCTGTCTTTTTACCGTCTCGCTCATCTCTACTTCAAGCTTGGGGAACTTGGTGGAGGGGCGGTATCGAATCGGGAACCAAAGAAACGGAAGAGGCTGACGAAGGGTGGGAGGACGAGGACTGTATAAATTCACCGCACAGATACCCTTCCCCCCACGCGTCCTTGTTCCGCGACCACCACCTCTCCCTCTTTCCGTTTCCTCATATCGCCTCTCCAACAGTACCTTTAGGACTCCGGAGCACTCGTTTTGCTCTCTACGATCTCTCTACGGATGACGGGAGTTCTCAATCTGACTCTCGTTGCTGCTGAGTTCTTTGCCCTGCTCTTGGGACTGGTTCTGGCGGGCTTCCTGCGATGCATCCCCGTTCACTTGGACCACGTCACCTTATTATCTCTCTCCCATTCACAACTACATTAATCCCGCTCGCTGCCACCCTCCTCTACTCCGACAATTGTCGCAATGCTTTCGAGTCGTTTATCTATTGAAAACAAACAAGACACAATTCGCTCGCTTTTGTCAAGTCGCTCTCTTGTCGTCTTGCTCTCACTGGGCTTTCGCTCTGTTCTCAAGCTCGCGATTGTAAGATCAGGAAGTTCTAAAAGCGGTGTACGATAAGGAAGAAGTTTAAGCGAGATGTACGATATAAGGAAGAAGTTCAATGGCCGCTGTACGATACAAAGAAGAAGTTCAAGCGCGGTGTACGATATTCAGGCGATGCTTTCGATTCCCAACTACCCACAGTCCTTACCCACATTCCTATCCCCACACTCCTTCGGCGACCACATCTCTATTCCTCACACTCTTTTATCATCACCGTCCTTACAAATTCACCTTCCCCTCCCCTTCCATATTCCCGCATTCCCGCCACATTCCTCAAATCCGCAAGAAGACCCTCCTCATGGTTATGGACCCCCACCCGACTCGCAAGTTTTGGTCGAAATTTGCTCGCTGTTGGATATATGTCAAGCCACTCACCATTGGAGGATCTGGTCATGGAGTCGTAGTTGTAGTTGTTGAGCGGAGGAGAGTTGAGTCAGGAGTTTTGTTTGGCCTGGTGCCGCATCGCCTACATTGACCTGTGCTGGTTACACGTTGATTCCCCTCCCCCATGTAATGAGGTTCGCCTCACAAATTGACAAAAACAGTATTGGCTGGTCCATGAAACAAAATTGTGTGATGGATACAATGACCGAGGCAAATCTGAATGCAACACGCCTCGAGCTTTTTGAGGGGCCCTTGAGGTCCCGCTACTATTGCATCACCCGAACGGACCGACACGAGGCCTCAGAAAGCTTCAGATGTTATAGCAGCGGTCTGGTGACAATATGATACATTTCAAGCAGGAGAAACACGCCCAGATCAGACTCGAGGTTGCCATTATTTCACGGAGGCCATTGTACAGAAATGTTGACTATACGTAGGACAACTGAGATAACATTGTGAAAGTCAAAATGGTCATTCCGACGAGCATGAAATAGAGTGGAATGGGGAGATTACTCGTCGGGTGTTTGAGTTACATGATACTCGAATCAACTCCTCGAGGACGTTTCGTGCCTTGTTGTTCAGCGTCATCTGGTCCGATATCCATCTTCCGTTTGAGTTTATTCGTCTCCGTTTTAACCTCGACGTTGAAATCGCCTCCGTGACTTGAATTAGTGTCCCCATTGTCGTCTCCACTAGGTACATCATCATCAAGGTCGCAGGGGTCGTCTGAATATGGCTCCACCGGGTATGTCAATGGTCGTAAGTTTCCCGGATCCAAAGCGATAGGATCCTCCATCTCACAGATAGCTTTCAGTAACAAGCGTCTGATCGCTTCATGGAGATGCCCAGGGGGAGGGGGAGGATCCAAGAGGTCGTACTCTGGTTGAATCTGGTACAATATTTCCCAGATGAATCCATTGAACGAAGTGAGTTTCGGATCGAGGCACACACGAAAGTCGGTCCATCCACCAAAGAATTGGTTTCGGGAATCTCCCGGGTTGTTTGCGTCTTCGTGATTGTGAAAAAATTCACGGACGGCCCAAAACCCTCCGAGATCAACTTCTTCAGTGCGTTCGAGCGGCTGCACGTGGAAAAGCATGTAGATCAGTGCCCAGCACAACGATTCGACATCGTGGTGGGGCTTGTGAACAAACGGGAGTTTCTCCCCTGGTCCTGGACGTATGAAATCATTGGGCCTGGCACCGTGTTCTGTCTCGGGGGTGTCACAGTAGCGATCGTACATCTCGGAACCATACGCCAGCTCATAGAGTTCCCTAACTTCCCCTTCGAGCGTGGGCATTGGCCAGTATGCTGCGGATCGGTAGGGGACGTTTTCCTGCCAACGAACAGCTCCCTTTGACCCTGAACGAGACATGAACATCGCGGTACCCTTGATCCATGTCAGCAGAATCCTTGAACAATCACGGTGAAAAGGTACCCACCACCTTTTGTGTACGGTCTTGATCCACTGGTACTATATGCGTCGGATCAGGCACCAATTGAATCCCTTGGTCAAAGTCTATCAATAAACCGGTCGCCTTGTCCGTGCCGTCGCTAGAGAGGGGAAGGGTCAATCATGAAATCCAAATTTCAGCAGCATAGAGAGAGTGACAATCTGCACTCACTTTGTCTTGTCCTTCGCAAGAATTTGAGAAATGAAGATGGGAGGGCATTCTACCAGTCGCTGATCCTTCATGGTATCTGGATGATGCTCCGGGTATATGACAATATTTTCGGTGCTGATATCCCTATGGAGAACGTTCATTTCCATGCTGAGGCCACGAAGGACTACTTGGAGTCAGTCTGGACGTTGTCAATCAGCTCATGAGTTCATACCTTCCAGGACATCATAGAAAGCCATCAACATATCCTTCACGCTCCTCGCCTCCGAAATCGGGCTTCCGTAACTGCCCATGAAAAGCCGGGCCCTCACCCTCTCAGGAACTCTCGTACTCGACCCATCGGCCAGTCGAGCAATCGTGAGGGGTGGCGACGGTGCTTGATCACCAGTGAACAAGAGTCTGATGACACCAGGATATATGCCACGTCGGTGGATATACCGCAAGAGGCCTTCTTCGATCTTCTGTCGTTTGTTGGTGAGAAACGTGTCTTTGATGACCACGACTTGATGTGCGGTTCTCTGTATCCATACATTCGTGCGTCCTCCCCATGCAGGCTCCAAGAACACTTTCCGACAACCAATAAAGGAACCGTGATTTCGACTCGTGATTGTCCACAGGGTCGTGTCAGGATGGGGAGTGCGCGTGATTGTGGGATCGAACAAGACATGGTTCTTGGGAGGAGTGTATAGCGAGGAGAGATAAGCAAACAAGGGGGGCATATGAGCCCATTTGTATCGAGGAGAAGTGATCGTCCCAGAAGCGTCGGTCCACACGATCTGGTAGCACCGTGCGTGTGCCCATAGAACGTATGTCCCAACCATATCGGGTCGTGAACTCAATAAATGGCGGGAATGTTCGACAGCGTTGTCGAGGCCATTCTCAGTGAGGGCTCTGCATTTCACGAGAGAGACGACATCGTCGAAGCGGACTTGTGACTTATTAGCCCGCTTGGCGTTTTCCACGGGTGGTCCCAGGTAACGAGACTTCGGTCCAGGGACAGCAATGATATCTTTTTCGGGCTCGCTATCATGTGGATGATGGGTCAAAAGGTAATGAAAGCGGTTGATGAAAACGTATGGGTGGGCAGGGCGATCCCCTTCGGTCATTTTTTCTGAGATTCCGTCAGGTCATCGGCTACGACCAGAGGAGTTTGACTCACCATACATCCGCTGGCTAAATTCTGTGAGAAGTTGAGATAAGGCCACAATCAGCCCTGTTGTCTTCCTACGTCGCGTCTGAATTTTGTCAAGGAGTTGCTGGTCGCGTTTCTTTTTGGGGATAGGGGTATTCAGTTGAGTAAGATGATTCTTGACAAATTTCCTGTCTTCAACGTTGCACGGTTCTACGAAGTTTCGTGAGCATCATCCAGTAGCACGAAATGAGGCTGGCAGAATCATGAATAACGTGAACAGCCCAGATTTTGAAAGCTCTATCGCTGCTGTCTGGAGATTCTACAAGTATGATGATGTTGTGATGAGATCTCACTACAAGTACTTACCTGGTGACATTGTCAGGCTCCGTATACGCTTGATACTGTGCGGGGACGAATGGTGCGAGTCACAAAACGAATCTCCAGACTTGCAGGTGCAGATGAAGGTAACGTGAAGACGTGAGATGTTGTTGGACGTTCGCGTTTACTCGTACGCTTTCATGTCATTGGAAGCAAATTGGAAGTTCAATATTGAACGAAGTTGAACCTGGAGTGGATTTGCAATAACGAGATCTCGGCGCTGCCAAGAGGAGGAGGTCAAATATGATCTGCATCAGATCTGCATCATTTTGTTCCGAGTCCCTCCTCCTCCTCCTCCTCCTCCCCCTCTGTATGATACTAGTCGATACCCCCTCACACTCGTTTACCATCACTGTCCTTACGGGTTCACTTTCCCCTCCCCTGTCCTTCATGCCGCATTCCCGCCACATTCCTCAAATCCGCAAGAAGACCTTCCTCCTGGTCATGGGCCCCAACTCGACTCGCAAGTTCTGGTCGGAATTCGCTCGCTGTTGGATATTTGTCAATCCACTCACCATGGAGGATCTGGTCATGGAGTCGTAGTTGTAGTTGTTGAGCGGAGGATAGTTGATGTCAGGAGTTTTGTTTGGCCTGGTGCCGCATCGCCTAGATTGACTTGTGCTGGTTACATGTTGATTCCCCTTCCCCCATGTAAAGAGGTTCCCCTCACAAATTTCACAAAAAAATCATTGGCTGGTCCACGAAATAAATCTGTGTGAAATGTGAGAAGTGTTGGAGCATGGAACAGAGCGGAATGGGTAGATTACTCGTAGGTGCGTTCAGCTACATGATGATTGAATCAACTTCTCGAGGACGTTCAAGTTTCGTGTCTTGTTGCGCGGTGTCATCCGGTTCGATATTCATCTTCCGCTTGAGTTTATTCGTTTCCATTTCTACCCCCTTATCGACACCAACAAAGTCTCTGAGATCAGCCTTCCCATCGTCGTCTGAATCTTCTTCTCCTGGAACTTTTGGATTCTTGGGCCTTGCACCGTGTGCTGTCTCGGTGGTGTCACAATCGCGATTGTACATCTCGGAGCCATACGCCAGCCTCATGCAGGACAAAGTGCCTCAAATTCAGCAACCTCGGGCTCGCGAAGACTAGACTGGAACACTGGGTCAACCTCGAGTTCACAGAAGATCCTGACATGTCCTATTTCGACCCACACCTTTGGAACTCCACCCCGTAAATGGTTGGCTTCGATTCGAACTTGAGTTGTGAGACCGCGATGGAATGGATAGGCGCTTTTTGTACGTTGGGTAAGAGTTGTAAAGTCGAGGGGAGGCATATCAACGTCGCATCCACTGATTTTTTCATGTGTCAACGGTTCAATGGTTTACAAGAAGAGACTAAGTGGTAGCCTATGTTGAGTGAGCTACCATCCGTCGTACCAGCAATCAAGGCTCGGGCTCAAACTACGACGCTTCACTACAAGCTCTGGCTCATCTGATGTACTAGGTCTGGCTCGCCTCCTCGCAAAGACTTCAGTATAGGGTCCAACCATGCAGTCCTTGCGTGTTCTCCTATCCCGTGGTCTTCTATCCCGTGGAACATACAGCGGTCGGGTTACCCCCGGGTCCAAAGCAATTGGGTCTTGCATTGTGTGAATGGCTTGTAATAACAACCGTCGCATTGCTTCGTGGAGATGCTCGGGGGCTGGGGGTGGATCAAATTCGTCATACTCCGGAATGACTTGCCATGCGAGATCGCGAAGGAAGTTGGTAATGGGCTCCAACTTGGGGTCAAAATATATGCGAAAATCGTGCATCATAAGTTTCTCCCTCGAGTCACTCTTCGGAGACAGGTCGACTTCGTGGAACCATTCTCGGGCAGTCCAGAATCCTGCCATATTGACTCCATCGGTGCGCTCAAGAGGTTGTGCATGTAGCAGCACGTAGAACAGGACCCAAAAGATAGATTCGGCATCGTGATGTGGCATGTGGATGGGAGGCGGGATGTCTGGTTCCGTGCATAGATAATACCCCTTGAAGGGAATATGTCTCGAGCCGTGGATGGTGTCAGAGGCGTCAGAGTAACGTTCGTATGCTTCAGCACCGTACGCAAACTCGTAAAGTTCCTTCACATCCCCCTCGAGGGTGGGCATAGTGCGTTTGTATGAGGGGCCTTTGATACATATCCTGCGTTCTTCCGCGAAAGCACGAGCAGCAAACATTTGGGTACCCTTCACAAATTGGTCAGCTAACCTGCATAAAGACCAACTAGAGATGTACGGACCGTGACCTTCCTACGCTCCTGATTGACCACTCCTTCTGGTTCGAGGACCATCTTGACGGCACGGTCAAAATCTATCAATAATCCACATGCCTCGTCCTTCCCATGGCTGATGAACCAAGACAACAATGAGTCACCATTGAGCAGTGGGAGAAAATACGGACTCACGATTCCTTATCTCGTCTCAATATTTGTGAGATGAGCATGGGAGGATTTTCTACCAACCTCTGCCCCTTCATCGTATCGGGATGGTGCTTCGGGTACATGACCATGTTCCACGGGCTGATATCTTGATGCAGGACATTCCGATTTATACACAACTCACGGTGAACTGGATCAATTATGTCAGGGATCGGATGTCGTCACACGAAAACATGATACGATACCTTCCACAATATCAAAGATTGCCATCAATATATCCTTCACAGTCCTCGCCTGCCAGAGCGTCTCCCCGTAGCTCCCCAGGAGTAATCGTGTCCTCACTTTGTCAATACTCCACCGCTCGTCAGGTACTCGTAGCGTCTTGATGGGAGGAAATGGCGAGGGATCTCCACAAGACAGGATCCGTACGACACCAGGAATGATCCCGTTCCGATGAACGAAGGCTAGTATATCTGCCTCCGTCCTGTGACGTCCAGTGCCGAGGAATGCGTCTTTGATAACTGTAACTCGACCACATTCGTCTGTGTTCTTCCAGACAAATGTTCGCCTACCCCACGCGCTTCCTGTGAATAGTAACCTGCAGCCTGTGTAGGTTTGTCCGCGATGGAGCTTGATCGACCAAGTTGGCTCTGAAAGGTCACCGCGTTTGACCTCAGGGGTGATAGAGGAGTCGTATTGGATGTGGTCCCGGTGAGGTCGATAGAGGGAACAAACATACGCTGCAAGCGGGGCCAGATCATTCCAACTGTATGAGGGCGACAACGCTGCTCCGGAGGCGTCTGACCATTGTATTGAGTAACCCTCCACCCGAGCCCAAACAAGCCATGTCCCAACCATGTCAGGCCGGGATCTCAAAACTTGTTTTGCGATCTCAATAACACGTCTGCGAGACTTCCCATTGGTCTTCATGTTGTTGACCAGTGAGACTATATCACGAGAAGTGATGCTCCATGTATGAGTATTATCGGGCCCGTCCAACTTCGGATAGTTTTCTCTTGGCCCGGAAACGACGACGATATCATTTTTGGTTTTGCTACGGGCTTTGCAATCCGCTAGAACGTATTCTTTGCTATTGAGGAAGATGTAAGGATGGGGAGGCTGATTGGACACGAGTTTATCTGAGATAATAATACTTTTAGGATTTACATCATCTTGTGAGGTAGTGAGAACATACTAAAGACCCTTTCACTATAATTGTTGAGGATCTGGGTGAGTGGAACCACGATGCGCTCAGATATTTCCCGTGAGTCGGTAATGTCTTTCACGAGCTGTTGATCGCCCTGACGTCCATATATATCCTGGCCAAGAAGATCGAGGTAGTCTTGAAGGAATATATCTCGAATGCCAGTGTCAGCGGGAGTAGCATGTTGTGAGCCTGCTAACTGCTGTCAGTCATGACTTCGAGCCCTGCAGTGACAGAGAAGGGACTGATATTTAACACGCCCAGATCGTTCACCGGGCCTATTACAACAGGTACAAATATAACTCACTTTCAGTTCCCAAACCCATGTCGCCACGACTCATCAATGCGCTGACTCGGACTCGGAGGTCTCAAGTCAATACTAATTCGTGCAGCAGCTTGCTGAGCTTGAGACCCTCACAGTACTTCGAGATTCAGGTTAGCAATTGTCAACGGTATCGAGGACTCCATTGAAGTACTCACGAGGTAAGTGATACCCGACCGAAGAGTAGCGATCGTGTAAACGTTCTCACTGTGATGCAAGTTGGGTTCGAGAGATCGGGCAAACGGCCCTCGAAAGTCGCGAACGACTCAGTGGTTTGAATTTGCTACACGTGATCGTGTCAAGGCGCATTTTTGATAGTCAGGCCCGGGCTTGGCCTGGCCTGGGGCTCAGTGAGTGTTTCGCCCAGGTACGGCTTGGGCATGGAGAGTACTTAATTCTGCTCTGCAATCGAGAGCTTCCGAAGGACTGAAAGTTACTGGAAGGCGGAAGTCGAGCTTATGGTGGAAAACGATGGCCAAATAGCTAGAACATCAAAGTCATTTCGAGGTGTGGTTGTGTATAGACTACAAGAGTTCTGGAAATTGGCGACAGTTGTATGGGATGGAAAACAGAAGACAAGTGATAGCAAGGAACCGGGGTACAACCAATTTAGGAATCATAATGAGTGCGAATCGAGGGAGAACAGCCCAAACCAATTGTAACGTCAACAAGGTAAGGAACATCATCTTTTAAAGACGATCATTCTCCCCGTCCTCGTTCGCTTCGGGGGATTCCTCAACAAATCAGTGTCGTCACGTTTCCTTTCGAGGGAAACGTCATCCATACTAGGCTCCGACGCTTCCAAATGTCGCCACCAACCATTTTGTCCCTCCATCGATGGGTCATCATGCTCCAATGGTCGCGATGCTCTTGGATCCAACGCTATCGGGTCTTTCATCGAATGGATGAATTGCAGCAGTAACCGCCGCATGGCCTCGTGAAGGTGCTCTGGAGGCGGAGGTGTTTCGAAGAGATCGTACTCAGGATATATGTGGCCGAGAAGCTGGGAAATGAGACCTGCTAACGATGCAAGCTTGGGGTCGAGATAAGATCGTATGAATTTGCGGCTTCGGTCATCGAAGAAAGGTCTCCTGGCATCGAACAGATGTTTAGCTTCTATGTCTTGGGAATGAAACCATCTGCGAACAGTCCAGAATCGCTTGAGGTTAGCCTCGGGACTGCGTTCAAGAGGTTGGGCATGGATGAGGGCATAGAGAAGAACCCAAAACAGTGATTCAACGTCATGATGCGGCTTGTGAAGAGCTGGAGGGTGGGTATACCCGATAAACATCCGATCCAATTCTTTTTCGGTGACTGGCTTCACCCCATGTACAGTATCAGGGGTGTCGCAATAACGATCATAGGTTTCTGCACCATAGGCAAACTCGTACAGCTCCTTTACCTCCCCTTCCAGGACGGGCATGCGGAGGTACTTCTTGACACTCTCGCAGATCCGAAGAGAGCCCTGGCTCACAGTGCGAGAGACAAACATCGAAGTACCCTTGACAATGACAAGGTGTCAGTCGAATTAAACATAGTGTAGACAAGAGGCTGACCGTTGGAGGAGTGCGTTTACCCATATCCTTCTCTCCCAGATCCGGCGTCATCTTAACAGCATTGTCGAAGTCTATCAGCAATGCGGATGCCTTATCTTCCTCATTGCTGGGAGGGGGAGGTTACACCTAATGATTAGTTGCGACTGAGAGAAGGTACGTGTAGTGACCCACTTTGACTTGTCTCGGTCCAGTATCTGTGAGATGAAGAGGGGTGGGTTCTTCGTTAACTTCTTATCCTTCATGGTGTCGGGGTGGTGCGTCGGATACATGACCATGTTCCAAGGACTGATATTCCTGTGTAGAACACCCATCTCCATGCACAGTCCGCGGTGAACTTCGACGTATCAGTGGATGTTGCACTATAGACACAATAGACTTGACGCTACCTTCGAGGATATCAAATATCGCCATCAGAACATCCTTCACAGACCTCGCCTCCCAGAGCGATGCCCCGTAACTCCCCATCTCCAGTCGAATCCTCTCTTTCACAGAATCCCTATATTGTAACCCGTTCGAGGGGGGAGCTGTCTTGAGAGACAGTGATGGTGCTTGGTTACCAATGAACAGAAAGCGAACAACGCCAGGATAGATTCCATTCCGATGCGAATAAGACAGGAGATCTGACTTGAGCTGTTGATCCGCGATGGTATGAAACGCATCTTTGATGATCGTGATTTGTCCCTGGTCGTCAGTGTGCTTCCAAACATATGTGCGCCGACCCCACGCGTCTCCTGAGTATAATAACTTGCAACCCGTGTATGTTACTGCACGTCGATTCTTGATTGACCAAGTCATCCCCCGCTCCGGCCAGGGATTGATTTCGCGAGTGATAGATGAGTCGAGGAGAACATGGTGTCGAGGGGGCACGTAAAAAGAGCAGACGTATGCAGCCAGTGGAGCCAATTTCGTCCAACCGTACAAAGGCGAAGCAATCCCTCCCGAGGCATTCGACCACAGGATCTGGTAGTAATCCAGATTAGCTGACAAAACGTAAGTCCCTGCCATGTCAGGTTGTGATTTCAACAAATAACGCGAAAACTGAGCGACTTCGTGAATCCCCATTGACTCGTCGCGACCGCACATAACGATTGAGACAATGTCATGAAAGTCAACTTGACGTTTCGTCCCTTCAGGAACATCATCCGGCCCAGGAATCATGACAATCTCGTTCAGGCTGGCATCAGAGTGGCGTGTTAGTGCGGTTGGAATAAAGATAAAAGGGTGCTTGGCAACCTGCGTGCGGTCTAGTGTAACGAAATGATGTATGTGTCTCCCATGTAAGAGGTTTGCACGTACTGTGAGCCCTTTTACTGTAGCAGTTAAGGAGTTCCATGAGGGTCAGTCTGAAATCCCTCGATTTGGTTTTTGCGGATTTAATCACATTGACAAGTTCCTGATCGCCTTCGCGCCCAAATATGTCGTCACCGAACAGGTTGAGATGGCTCGCAATGAAATTGAGGCTGGGGTTGGCATTGCTACGACTGGAGAATGTGATGATTAGCTAGCCATAAGCTACAACAACGAGACATGATGCTGGATTCAACGAGTGGACTCGGTGAAATTGCAACATATAATAATGTGCCCCGAATGTGCCAGTGGGTTAACCGACTCGGAAGCAGAGGTCCAAACTCACCGGCGGCGCTGTTTCATTAAGATACACAGATTAGAGATGTAGATTCAGATAGGAACGGGCCTGAAGGGTAATCGAGAGTGAGCTGTTCCACAGCCCACGCAGCACAGGAAGCACTCGTAGTTCAACGTTCAACTGAGAAGGGGTTTCGAACAAGCTTGGAAGGGGCCGAGGCAAGGCCGAAGCAAACAACAACGCGATCACGTGTGATATCGCGACTTGCCAGTGATCGCGACCTTCATTTTCTGATGATTCGCAACTCGCATCTTCAAGTTCAAGCTTCAAGCTTTCGAGTTAGACAGAGAACACGAAGCGGATTTCGTCGTAAGGTCTTGACCTCAATTTCGGATCCTTGCCGAGTCGAGCAACAGTGAGCAGTACGCGAAGCTAGCGTGACTCGATGTGCACTTCACTGACGACTCGTTCAACAAGTTGCGTTCTTCCTCATTGCTCCGATCGAAGGTAAGAGAATATGATTAATGAATATCAAGCAAAGGGTATAGATTACGGGTGTTCCATAAATCCGGGAGAATTCTACAGGATAGGCAACGGTCGAGGGACAGCAAGTTACTGGACAACGGAGGTACAACCAAGTTAAGAAACATCGTGAGCGTGGACCAACCCTGGCCAATTGCCTAGGAAGATTTAGATGGGTAAGCCCCCGGAGATACAAACAAGGTAGAGGAACAATATCAGACCAGCTCCTGCGTATCCTTACCATGACCGCAAACGCTCTGGAAACATCTATCAGGTAAGGAACATCATTTTTTAAAGACGATTATGTTCCACTTCCTCATTCGCTTCGGGGCATTCTCCAACAAATCGAGGTCGTCACGTTTCCTTTTGAGGGAAATGTCATCCATACTAGGCTCCGACACTTCCAAATGTCGCCGCCAACCATTTTGTCCCTTCGTCAATGGGTCGTCATGCTCCAATGGCCGCGATACTCTTGGATCCAAAGTTATCGGGTCTTTCATCGAATGGATGAATTTCAGCAGTAACCGCCGCATGGCCTCGTGAAGGTGCTCGGAAGGCGGAGGTGTTTCGAAGAGATCGTACTCGGGATATACGTGGCCGAGAAGCTGGGAAATGAGACCTGCCAATGGTGCAAGCTTGGGGTCAAGATAAGACCGTATAAACTTTAGGCTACGGTCACGGAAGAAAGGAGCCCTGGCATCGAACAGACGTCGGGCCCCAATTTCTTGGTAATGAAACCATCTGCGAACAGTCCAGAATGGCTCGAGGTTGGCTTTGCGACTGCGTTCAAGGGGTTGAGCATGGATGAGGACGTAGAGAAGAACCCAAAACAGTGATTCAGCGTCATGATGCGGTTTGTGAAAAAATGGAGGTCTGGCATCCGATTTACCAAACATATTCAGCTGTTTCGCGGTAAGAGGTAGTGCTCCGTGAACAGTCTTGGGGGTGTCACAGTAACGATCGTACGTTTCTGTGCCATAGGCAAACTCGTACAGCTCTCTAACCTCCCCTTCAAGGACGGGCATGCGGAGGTAATCCTTGACATCATCGGAGACCCGGACAGAGCTCCGGCTCACAGTGCGAGAGATAAACATCGAAGTGCCCTTCACAATGACAAGATATCAGTCGAATGAACATAGCGTAGGCAAGAGGCTGACCGTTGGAAGAGTGCGTTCACCCGTATCTTTCTCTCCCAGATCTGGCGTCATCTTAACAGCATTGTCAAAGTCTATCAGAAATGCGGACGCCTTATCTTCCCCGTTGCTGGGAGAGGGATATTATACCAAATGATCAATTGTGATCGAGAGAAGATACGTGTAGTGACCCACTTTGACTTGTCTCGGCTCAGTATCTGTGAGATGAAGAGGGGCGGGTTCTTCGTTAACTTCTTATCCTTCATGGTATCGGGGTGGTACGTTGGATACATGACGATGTTCCAAGGACTGATATTCCTGTGTAGAACACCCATCTCCATGCACAGTCCGCGGTGAACTTCGACGTATCAGTGGATGTTGCGCTATAGACACAATAGACTTGACGCTACCTTCGAGGATATCAAATATCGCCATCAGAACATCCTTCACAGACCTCGCCTCCCAGAGCGATGCCCCGTAACTCCCCATCTCCAGTCGAATCCTCTCTTTCACAGAATCCCTGAATTGTAACCTGTTCGAGGGGGGAGCTGTCTTGAGAGATGGGTATGGTGCTTGGTCACCAATGAATTGAAAGTGAACAACGCCAGGGTAGACTCCATTCCGGTGGAGGTAGGACAGAATATCTAACTCGAGCCGATCCGAGTTGGTGTGAAATGCATCTTTGATAATTGTAATTTGTCCCTGATCGTCAGTGTGCTTCCAAACATACGTACGCTGACCCCACGTGTATCCCCAGTATAATAACTTGCAGCCCGTGAATGTTACTGCACGTTGAGTCTTGATTGACCACGTCATCCCCCGCTCCGTACAGGGATTGATTTCGCGAGTGATAGATGGGTCGAAGAGAACATGGTGTTGAGGAGGCACGTAAAAAGAGCAGACGTATGCAGCCAGTGGGGCCAATTCCGTCCAATTGTACAAAGGCGACGCAATCCCTCCCGAGGCATCCGACCACAGGATCTGGTAGTGATCCATATTGGCCGACAGAATGTAGGTCCCTACTATATCAGGTCGTGATTTCAACAAAAAATGCGAAAATCGACCGACTTCGTGAAGCCAAATTGAATTGTCGCGACCGCATGCAACGATTGAGACAATGTCCTGAAGGTCGATTTGACGATCCGTCCCTTCAAGAGCGTCATCCGGCACATGAACCATGACGATCTCTTTCTGGCTGGCATCAGAGTGGTGTGAAAATGTGGTTGCAATAAAGATACAACGGTGCTTGACAAGCTGCGACTTGATGTGGTCTAGAGTTGTGAAATGAAACGTGTTTCCCCTCACGCAAGAAGTATGCACGTACTGTGAGCCCTTTGACTATAGCGGTTGAGGAGTTCCGTGAGGGCGGCCCTGAAACCCCTCGGTTCGGTTTCTGAGGAGTATATCACATTAACGAGTCCCTGGTCGCCCTCGCGCCCATATATGTCGTTACCAAACAGGTTGAGATGATTTGCAAGGAAATTGAGGTCGCGCTTGGTTTTGGCATTAGTACGAGGTCCTAGAGAATGTATTGGTCAACAACTCGCCACCAATTCCGACGAAACATGGTGCTGTGCTCAATGATTGGAACCGGCAACACGTAACAATGTGGGTGAACCGTAGAGATCCAAGACTCACTCACGACCATCTTTGAATTGAGAACTGTAGGTTGAAGAATATTTGGATACAGCTGTGAACAAGTTTTCAGGTCATGAACAGCAGAGTGTACAACAGCACATACAGTATATAAACGAGTATGAGTACTTCAAGTTCGAGGTGCCGAGGACAGCTGAAGCAAACCACAACACGATCACGTGTAGCATGGCGACCGTGTTTTGCAACGACTCGGGCTCGTGTTGGACTTCGAGGCGCTTGAAGCTTGAACTCGGAGCATGAACTTGATCTCATCTTCTTGCGAATTTGAACTTGATTCGAACAACAAAAGTGAGTATAATCTTAAGTTGCATTGTTGACTTGAGCTTCCTCAAGCTTCAAACCTAGTCAGAGACATTCCCAACTTCAAAATTGTCAGCGCAAGTGTGACTCAGACACTGCACTACCTGGAGTATCGCGTTCGGTGGTGGATGACAGCTAATCGATAAAGGGACGAAATGGTTGGAGGCGAAATATGGGAGTGCCGGACCTTATGGGAACGTCATTCCTGTTGAGAGGAAATACAACGATCCTGGCTTGTTGAAGCATACCCCAAAGCGAACGACTCGGAAGAAAGAGAGAGCTTCCTGCTGATTCCAAGTTCCTCCTCCCCCCAGGACCAGAATGATCTCAGGACTCTCCTGAACAACTCTCACTCGCCCCCTGTGTACGACACCCTACTACGTACTGTGACTGTACCTCTCCCGTTCAAGTCCCAAAGCTTGCTGTCTCTTGTGTGTATCGTTCCTAATGGTCCAAGCCCGTTCTTTGTGCAGAGCTGTAATCCATTCATTCTTCTCAGGAAACACCATTTCTATTCTCTTCGGCGGACATTGACCGTGAACCATTTCGGATGTTTGGAACAACACACCAGTGGCATTTCCAGGATCATTCGATCTGGTGATGCAGGTACTGTCAATCTACCACTGCTGTGTCACCCTCAAGACTATTTGTTTCTTTCCTCGAGCTTCGGAATTCAGATATCCCAAATGCAGTGCAAAATTGCTCTACGCGTTCCCATGAATATAATACGCAGACAAGATGCCAATGAGTAAGTGCTCGGGTTCTTCATCACTCTAATGTTGGGGCTTCGCAGACTCATTGCCATCGTTGGATCATCCAGCACCCAAGGAGAGGAATGAGACCTCTCTTGAAAGAGGTGCCACGCGAAGAGGAAAGAAACGGGACAAGATACTGTGATTGCACATTCAAGCCAGGCGTGCGAGTTGTTTAATATTAGAACTCGAGGAAAGACTGGACACATAAGCTTTGAGGTACCCGATACAAATGATACTTCATGACAAAAGCGCTATCATCGTCAAGGGCGAGGGGGACCGCCATCGAGTTCACCCAACCTGGGTCGCTTTTGTGCACCCCGCGAATCTTCTGCGTGACTCTGCTTCCTTTTACTGGAATCCTTCTTCATTTTCCGAAAATCCTGTGTCGTCCGAATCCTCGCCAGTCTCCTCCGGATCAGGTTTGCACTTCTGCTCTAATGGTCGCCTTACTCCTGGATCGAGGGTTATTGGATCTTCCATCGAGTAGATAGACTTGAGTAACAGTCACCGCATAGCCTCGTGGAGGTGCACGGGAGGTGGCGGTGGGTCAAACAGATCATACTCTGGATGGACCTGAGACGAAATGTCGGCAAGTAACTGAGCAAGAGATGCGAGCTTGGGGTCCAAAGCAAGTTGGAAATACTGTGGTACACTTCTAGCTCAAAACTTGTCCCTTGGGTCGAAATAGGGCTTAGGGAAGATGGCATGGTCATGGATGATTTTTCGGGCACCCCAGAAATTGCCAAGATCCACCTCATTGGTGCGTTCAAGGGGCTGCGCATGGAGCAGAACATCGACGAGAACCCAATAGAGAGATTCGGCGTCATGATAAGGCTGGTGAACGAAAGGAGGGGGTTGGGACCGGGTCATTTCTTCACTTCGCTCAATGGTAAGAGATTTCGACCCATGGACAGTACCAGGGGTGTCGCAGTGCCGATTGTATTCCTCTTCACCATATGCGAACTTGTATAGCTCCTTTACCTCTCCCTCAAGGGTGAGCATGGGTCAGTCTTTGAGAGGTTTAGCGCCAACACAGAGAAAGCCTTCGCTGATGGTACTCGCATCATAGATTTGAGTGCCCTATAGCAATGAATTGAATCAGCGATCCAGGAGATCGGGAAGACAATAACGTCGTGAGTGCTGATCTCCTTAGGCCCAGGAGTGGCGACTATGTCTGTCGTCCACTCTACAGTTGAAACCACTTTTCATTGTCTCAATTAAGCCTTGTTGATTGCTCTTTAAACTATGTTGCACCTATCTTCTGGATTCCTTCGGGGGAGGGAGTGCGGAACCTTCCAGTTCCATCAAGTTGGAGCAACAACTTGATGGAGATGGAAGGTTTGAGTGCTCTCTGTTGAGATGGTGGTCATTGGCCGTGATGAAGAAAGGCGTAAGGCCGAGACAGTCGGCGCGACTCCACCACCTTATCTACAATGCAAACCCTGGTCAGACACGTACACGGTAGAGACAACATACTAAATGCTCTTTTGCTGTACACGTTGAGCATTCGCGTAAGAGCTATCATAATTTCCATAATGGTTGTCCGTGGACAGGGAATCTTGGGAGTGCCATCCCGTTGGATGACTTCTCCACGGAGACTGAGATGGTTCTGCAAGAAATCAGGGTCGACATTCGTTCGAGGAATGCGGGGTTGTCCTACAAAATCATTGAGTTAGCTGGAACGAGGATGAGTAAATGAGAGTGCTTGGGAACAGATTGAGGCAGAGAGAAGGACATAAAACACGGGATGCGAAGGCAGCAATGTCCCAGTGGTGGAAGTCAATGTCACGGTTGATGTTGATGCTTTGGGCGCTTGGGTCAGGCACGGTCGACGCGGCCCCATGGCCAACGCCCACCGGTGACGGGAAGGAGTCTGGCTGCCGTATAGATTCTAAGTTGTACTGTATCTTCTTGGTCATTGGCTCAATGGTCCATAGCACAACGTTATATGCATCTCACAGACTCCAAGGATTTGAACACCCATTTACAGAATCCACATGAGGTAGTGGACAGTGTCCGTATAGAAAAGAAAGTCGTGCGAAACTTCCAGAGGTACGTCTTGTTCCGAAGATCTCAATCAGAGTGTACACTGAAAGAGGGAAGCGCACCTGTTCTGGCGTGTGTGATGGGGAGCAAGTACCCCTTCAGCATGTCCAAACTATTGGACTCCCTTGGAACTGAGCTCGAGGCTAGATTTGGACCATCCGACCACACCAACAGGATGTTCTCTTTCTTGGATAGTCTTTGGTGGGTTACCTCGGCCTACTCGGAGGGTGGGCAGGATCGAATCAGTGACCGGGCAAGTGGAAGAGGCTGACAAAGGGTAGGGGGGCTCTATAAATTCACCGCACGGATACCCTTCCGCCGCACGCGTCCTTGTTCCGTGACCACCACCCCTCCCTCTTTCCGACCCCATATCGCCCCTCCTACAGTACCTCTAGAACTCTGGAGTGCTCGTTTTACTCCCTACGATCTCTCTCTGGGCAATGATGGTCCTCAATCTGACTTTCGTTACTGCCGAGTTCTTTATCCTGCTCTCGGAGCTGGTACTGGAGGGCTTCCAGCGATGCATCCCCCTTCACTCGGACCACGTCACCTTATTATTTCTCCCCCATTCACAATCACATTAATACCGCTCGCTGTCACCCCCCCTCTACTCCGACAATCGTCGCAATGCTTTTGAATCGTTTATTTATTGAAAACAAACAAAACCCACTACAAATTTCTCTCGCTTTTGTCAAGTCACTCTGTTGTCGTCTTGCTCTCACTGGGCTTTCGCTCTGCTCTCAAGCTCGCGAGGTGTAAGACTAGGAAGTTTTAAAAGCGGTGTACGATCAGGAAGAAGTTCAGGCGAGGTGTACGATACACGGAAGAAGTCCAATGGCGGTTGTACGATACGAAGAAGATCAAGAGCGGTGTACGATAATACGGCGATGCTTTCGGTTTCCAACTACCCACAGTCCTTACTCACATTCCTACCACACTCCTTCGGCGACCACAATTCTATCCCTCACACTCTTTTACCATCACTGTCCTTACGAATTCGCTCCCCCTTCCCATTTCTTCATCCCGCATTCCCGCCACATTCTTTACATCCGCAAGAGGACCCTCCTCCCGGTTACGGACCCCAATTCGTTAGCAAGTTCGATCGGAATCTGCTCACTGTTGGATATTTGCCAACCCACTCACCATCGGAGGATTCGGTTTTGGAGTCGCAGTTGCAGTTGTTGAGCGGAGGATAGTTGCATCTAGAGTCTTGTTTGGCCTGGTGCCGTATCGCCTCAATCGATTTGTACTGGCTACATGTTGATTTTCCCCTCCCTGTAAAGAGGTTTGCCTCACAAATTTGACAAAAAAAATTGGCTGGTCCTCGAAACAAATTCGTGTGATATATGATGCATGATGACTGAGAGGATCCGGATACAACACTTTGTGAGGGGACCCCGAATGGATTCACGCGAGATGTCAGAAAGATGGTACAACAACGCTCTAGTGACGATGTGACACATCTCTACAAGGAGCAATACATTCAGATTAGACTCGAGGGCACCTACGACTTGCAATACGTAAGAAAACTGAGACGAATGTTGTGAAAGTCGAAAAGGTCATGTCGATTAGCATGGAACAGGGGGGATCGAGGAGATTCCTCGTAGGTGTGTAAAGCTACATGATACTTGAATCAACTCCTCGTGGACGTTTCATGTCTTGCTGTGCAACGTCATCGGGTCCTATATCTATCCTCCGCTTGAGTTTATTCGTCTCCGTTTTGACCACCTTGTCGACACTGACCAAGTCTCCGAGGTCAATATTCCCATCGTCTGAATGGGATATATTCGACACCAACGTTGCAGACAATCTCTTCATCTGGGTAGGACAATGGTCGTGATTTCCCCGGATCCAAAGCAATAGGATCCTCCATCTCATAGATAGCTTTCAGTAACATGCGTCTGATCGCTTCATGGAGATGCTCGGGGGGAGGGGGAGGATACAAGAGGTCATATTCTGGTCCAATTTGTCGCAATACATCCCAGATGAAGTCAGTAAATGATTCGAGTTTTGGGTCGAGGGAGTCCGAAATCGCGGTCATCCCAAGCTTCCAGAAGTAGTCTCGGAGTTCCATTCCGTCGTACCTTATTTCGTGATCGTGAAATAAGTGGTGGACGTTCCAAAATGGCGTAAGATTTAGTCCTTCGGTACGTTCGAGAGGTTGCGCGTGGAAAAGGGTGTAGATCATCACCCAACACAACGACTCGACATCGTGGTGGGGCTTGTGAACAAACGGGA
Source organism: Meripilus lineatus (assembly GCA_027627245.1). Lineage (NCBI taxonomy): Eukaryota > Fungi > Basidiomycota > Agaricomycetes > Polyporales > Meripilaceae > Meripilus > Meripilus lineatus. Next base: position 109,360 of record JANAWD010000013.1, on the reverse strand, counting down.
GTTTCTCTCCTTCTCCTGGAATCCTGAGATTCTTGGGCCTTGCGCCGTGTGTTGTCTCGGGGGTGTCACAGTAGTGATTGTACATCTCCGAACCATACGCCAGCTCGTAGAGTTCCCTGACTTCCCCTTCAAGCGTAGGCATTGGTCGGTATAATGTGGTGCGGTAGGGAAGGTGCGAATACCAACGAACAGCTCCCTTTGACCCTGAACGAGACATGAACATCACGGTACCCTTAACCCATGTCAACAGACCTATTAGACGATCACGGTGGAAAGGTACCCACCGTCCTTTGTGTACGGTCGCGATTCACTGGTACTATATGCGTCGAATCGTGCATCAATTGAATCCCGAGGTCGAAATCAATCAATAATCCAGCCGCCTTGTCCTTGCCATCGCTAGAGAGGGGAAGGCGCAAATCATGAGTCCATTTTACGGCATGGAAAAAGTGACAATCTGCACATACTTTGTCTTGTCTTTCTCAAGAATTTGAGAAATGAAGATGGGAGGACATTCTACCAGTCGTTCGCCCTCCATGGCCTCTGGATGATGCTCCGGGTATATGACAATACTACTGATGCTGATATTCCGGTGTAGAACGTTCATTTCTAGGCTAAGGCTACGAAGAACTACTTGAAATCAGTTTGGACATTATACTTGAGGTCGCTAGTCCATACCTTCCAGGATATCATAAAAAGCCATCAACATATCCTTCACGCTCCTCGCCTCAGAAATCGGACTTCCGTGACTACCCATGAAGAGCCGGGTCCTTGCCCTCTCAGGAACTCTCAAACTCGACCCATTGGCTGGTTGAGCAGTCATGAGGGGTGGCGACGGTGCTTGATCACCAGTGAACAATAGTCTGACAACACCAGGATGTATGCCACGTCGGTGGATGTAGCGTAGGAGTCCTTCTTCCGGCTTGTGTCGTGCAGTGATGGAAAACTTGTCTTTGATGACCATGACCCGACCGGATGTGTTGTGGTGTACCCATTTATTGGTGCGGCTGCCCCATGCAGGCCCCGCGAACAACGGCTGACAGCCTACGTAGGTTTTGGTATTTGACCCTATGATTGTCCAGGAAACTGGTTCAGCATTGGTGTTGGTGCGTGCGATACTGGCATCAAACAACACATGGTTTTTGGGAGGAGCGTATAATGAAGAGATATAAGCAGCCAAGGGGGGAAGACGGGTCCATTTGTACCGAGGAGAAGCGACCATACCAGAAGCGTCGGACCACACGATTTGGTAGCACCTTGTGCATGCCCATAGAACGTATGTCCCAACCATGTCAGGTCGTGAGCTCAATAAATGGCGGGAATGTTCGGCAACGTCCTCGAGGCCATTCACATTGGGGGGTTCGCAGTTCACGACAGAAACGACATCGTCAAAACGGACTTCTAGCTTGTCGTGTTGCTTGGGGTTTTCCACTGGCGGTCCCAGGTAACGAACCTTCGGTCCAGGGACAGCAATGATATTTTTCCTGGGCTGACTGTCGTGTGGATGATGGGTTAAAACGCACTCGTCTTGGTTGATGAAGATGTATGGGTGGGCAGGGCGATCCTCTTGAGCCATTTTTCTGGGATATCCCACATTTCCGTTACACGGTCAACTACCAGGAAACTAGTTTAACTCACCGTATACCCGCTGGCTATACTCTGTGAGAAGTTGGGACAAAGTCGTGCTCAGACCTGCGATGTTCGTTCGCCGCCCCTGAATTCTGTCGAGGAGCTCCTGGTCCCCTTCCCCTCCGATGATGTCAGTATTCAGCTGATTGAGATGCTTCTTGCGGAATTTTTTGTTTTCAACATTGCACAGTTCTACGGAGTTTCGTGAGCATCATGCAGTAATACGAAGCGAGGTTGTCAAAGTCATGGGTAACATCAAGAGCCCAGATTTTTGAGCTGGAAACATGATAGGTGAAATAATAGAGTAAATGAAAGCTCTTGTGCAAAACAGGGGATGCTGAGGCAGCAATCGATAACGTGGATGAGTAGATAACCCACTTTTAGACATCACCTCCAGATGATATGATGGTTGCAGAAAAGCTGGTAGATGTGCGGAGTGAACAGTGGGTCCCGGTGAGGCTCGGGATGGTGGCGGTCAATATTGATGATGAATTCGCGTTTATGTTCAAAGAATCGTCGGTGGTGACGCTGAGTTCAATGTAATGCCAAGGGATGGTAATGCGCCAAAGTATTGACCCGTGTGAGGGAGATACAACTTCAGATGACGCGTTCAACCCGTGGGGCGTCAAAAACGCGTCGTGGACCATAACGTGATCGCGTTATGCTCTGGACCGGGCCTCTTTTTTTTTTTTTTGTCAGCGGTATTTTTTCGTGAACGTACATAACTGGACCGGGCCTCAAATTTCAAATCGTGAGTTCACCAAAATTCACGTCGATGAGAATGTCATTTGGAGCCCACACGGGCACGGAAATTCATATCATTAAACTCTTCCGCTTCGGTAGTCAATAACACAGGCGTATCGAGCGATAGCGATGCGAAAGGGAGACAGAAAGTATAAGACCGTAATTGAGGAAGGAAAATCGTAAGGAGCCAAGTCGTAACGCAAGAATGGACAATGATGCAAATGATGATGCGTATGGATGGATGTATATGCAAGGAATCCTGAGATGTCTAGATGAAACCGAGATGCTGTAAACAAGAACAAGGAAATAGAAATGGGAGGATGTCGCAGATAGCAAGAGAATAGATGATTTCGCTACTCAAATTTGCGTCGATGTCATTGATAATGATATCAGCGAAATCTCAACTTCAGGATAACAAGACACTCACTCGAATTGAGGTTAATTGAGAGAGGGGGCTGAGAGACACCCTAATACGCGCAATACGCGACGCACAACAGCGGGAACCCAGCATAGAGACCTAACCAGAACACCACATTCCCAAGAAGTTTATTCCTTTTGATTGCCGGGATCTTCCCAACGGCGATCAGAGGAATCTGAGCCAACTACGAGGCGAGAAAGAACGCACATATCAACACCCAACACAGTCGCGAGACAACGACGAAAGTCATCGAAAATGCACACTCACCTGCAAGATAAACAGATACATCCTAATCTTCTTGGTCACGATTGCCATGACCAATTCATGCACCGCTGCACTCAACAAGAAGGTCAAGAACATTGCAGATTGTCTCGAGAGCTTGTATGAAGTCATCGTTGAGGCGTAGACGTGCCTGAGAAGGAACGTGTGCACCGGTCGGTTCCATTTTCGCGAGAACTCATCCCAGGAAGTCGAGTTCCACCTATGGTATCGCAAAAAAGAGGGTTAGGACAACAGACAAATCAAGAAATGGTAAATGAGCTGTCGTACTAGAGAAGAGCCAAGTTTGAGCACGAGTCATACTTTGGTGATACAACAAGAGAACTCACCCAGTCATCATAGAATCGACGGTCTGCAAAGCTAAGACCAGACGCGTTAGATCATGAATGAAAAATACCATTGATCACCACTTACTATGATAGCTCCGCAAAGGCATTGCATATACACTCTACATGACGAAATGAGCATTCATTCACTGCACGAGGGGAGCAACGCACCAAAGATAATGTAGAAGAGCAACAGATATGCGACCATGAACGGCAAGGCCAAATCCAACAACGACCGGAAGAACGACTGATCAGGAGAAGGTGTAAACGGCAAAATGAATCTCTCCGTCACGGTGTACAGCAACGCGAAGGTCCCGAAGAACGCCACAGTCTTCTCGAAGACGTACAGAGGCCGAATGCTATTATGAGAAGACGCTCCTTTCAGAATCCTCGACTGAAGAGAAATGAGAACGACGTACCGATCCGTCCTCGGGTACTCCAACTCATACACCAACGTCGGTACAAGTTGATAGACAGCGAAATTCTTGTAAGTGATGTTTTCGGGCCACCTGACATACTCCGGACCAATACCCGTCAACTCTCCCTCCATCTCGGTATACTCCTTTGCCAAACTTGAGATTCTCTCGTCAGGGTGATCGACCAAAGGATGCGGTGTCGGCTTGGAATTACGTTTCTTTTCCTTCGTATTAGGGATGTTCGTAGGTGGGAACGAAGTGGCAGTTGGAGAAGGTTCTTGCGAACCGGACGTTGATGAGGTACGTGCGAGCCCATTTCCATTTCCATTAGCAGTTAGTGAATTGGTCGAATCAAACCCAAGTCCAACGCCACTATCCGTCGTAGCCGTCAAAACACTCCCATCGCCACTATGGTCACTCTCCTCGCCACTCACATCTCCTCCACCAAGCCCATTGACCTCGTCCCCAGAAGTCAAATTCAACCGATGTCTGAGAACGGCTGCAGTCCTAGGATCAATGAATGCCGAACTGGAGCCTTCTGGTACCATTGGGGTACCAGCCTGTGGTGGAGTCGCATCACCGTTCTTCGATTTCTTATATCCTCCATTAAGTAATCTTTCGACGGCAGTCGTAGGCGTAGGCGAAGAGCTGGAGTTCAAAAGCGCGCTGTCTTCATCCGAGGACGGCGAAAGCGATGAGGGTTGCCTATTAGTGAGCTCGTCCAGTCGTTTCCTCGTCTCCAGTGCGACCCTCACGGCATTCTCGTACCCTCCGATCGATTCGTCTTCTTCTGCTAGTCGATGGATCGCGGAGAGTGTTTGTTGGGATTGGATGTGTACGGATTGGAGGTAACCATTTGTCGACATGTATGAGTGCATTTTCATGATCATGACCTATTGACGATTTGTTGAAATGTGACATCACAGCCATGTCAAAGAATATGATGAAAGTAAAACAGTATATGTCAAAAATGAGCGACTAACAGCTTGAAATATGATGAAATGGAAGACTGACCAATGAATGCAACGTCAAATAGCCCGACTGAACCCATGGCCAATGTCTACGTCATACAACTCGTCAGAGTGCAACACTCACCATGATCGAGAACAACTCACCTATTGAATGCCCACTTGATCGCCACAAATAAAACGGTCATTTGCCACACGTGCTGCAGGACCAACCCAAACCAGTTATACCGAATGTATCCTTTCTTGATGGCCTTTGCAAACGGCACACAAATAGCTGTACTCAACACGAGCACGAAATCACTGATGGCCAATGTCAACCCGTCTTTCGAGAACATCGTGGCAAAGGCAAAATCCAGAGCATATCCATTGGTCTCGAGTGACCAGATGTACGTCCGGATAGCAAACAGGAACATTGAGATCCAGAATAGCGTGAAGAAGCCCTGGACAAATCGTGAGAAATCTGTAATTGAGACATATACGGGAAAAGAGAGTATATGGAATGGAACGAAAAGTGCCTTTACGGAATTCAACGTTCGGACCGATGGAGGTCTCATAATTGACAGTTTGTCTCGCCCAATAATGAAATGCGCTCATATAGTGGCACCACAGATGACGATACTGGACCCATACCAAGCCCGTAGACCGTACACGACCAACCTCGAAGGGAATGCGTATCGCAGAACCCTTCACAGTCGTCCATCTGTACAATCTAGACTCGGGCCCGCCAACAAGGTCAAGGGCGCGAACTCAGGAACGCGACACCAAATGCGCTGGCATCCGCAAAGTCGTTCGACAATTGATAAGACTTGGTGGTGAAACAAACTGCGGCGGGTACAATGGAGGTGGATCATGACGGGAAAGTGTTTGGGGGCAATCCCCAAGGCTACTGCGCGGTGGGACCCAAGGCGCCAGTCGTGTTCAGAGACCCACCGGCATTGCTCCTCGCTGCGGTGTGCGGTATCACGGATAGGAAGAAGCACGGTGTGTGCGCCTCATACAAGCAGAAGGAAGAATACATAAGTGAATGAACTCACTCTAAACTCATTAGACCCCGATCGCTCATTGCCAATATCGAAATGCGACTTTCGCGGGGTGAACGCGATCATTGCTTTCAGCTTCTGTGACGAGCTTGATCGAAACGGTTTAGATACATAAAGAGTCCCATCTGCGGTTTTGAAACCACCCGACGGGGTTCTGGTTGGGAGTGGCATAGTATTTTGGCCTGTCACTTGCAGTACTGCACTCGCCATTTGTTCAGTCGGACTATAGGCAGGAATAGACAAGGAAGATGAGCACGATATTATGATAGCAGTGAGAGGAAGGGAAGAGCGGTGTGGGGAGTCTCGGATTAATATGGGCGGATGGGTGGCTTACCTGTCTATCGGCATCTCTTCAATGAAACGTAGGTTTGATGTGTCGCAGGTCGAAGAATGCGAGGCACGAGGAAGTGAGAAAAGGGGTTTTGCAACAAAAGACCAGGGATTCTATTGCTAAGCAGATGAGTGCGATTCGGAAAGAGAAGAATGGGTGATTGGGTCGTGTGAGGATGGGCTATAGGAAGGATCTACGTGGGTCTGAGTAATAGAAAGTGAGCAAGCACAAGCAATGATCGGAGTGGACTGCGAATGCTCCAAATTTCCTGTAATGAACGACTTGAGTCCCGTATAGGGAACTTTCTGATGCTTGTGTCTTCTATGTAGATACTTGTAAGATGGCGACTATTGCGCTGGTATCGTGCGCAACCTTCCACCCGCTTGCAATATGTTGTCCGGTGGTTGTTGGTGGTTTGAGGACAAGTGCTAAAAGACTGGCCATGGAAGACTCGATAGGCTGCAAGTTGGCTCTCTCCAAAACGGAGTTGCCACTCCATCGGCAATCATCGGCACCGACAATCCACGTGGAAATTGATCGCATCGACCGATCGAGCCACACGCCATCACTCAGACAGAATGACAAGTCCATCCCGGCGGGAGGCATTTTAATTGACACCGCCAAGACATCCCTCTTGCTGTTGCTTGAACCAGCGCGTTGGTGAATCTCAACGTTCTCAACTCTCAGGCACGCATGGACCAGGTAAGTATCGTCAGTCGGATTTCGACGGACAACTTCTGACTCGAATGCATGCTAGGACTCCTTCAGACAGCTTCTGTCATCATCATCCCGAACACCGAAACCCCCTGCGCCGGGTAACGTATTCAAGACTACATCATCCAAATCCAAATCGTAAGCCGCTTCCAAACGACTCCAACAGAAGTGGAACTCAGACTCACCGATTAGGAAGAAAGCCGAACCTAAACCCGAATTCCAACCTCGCACAGTAAAGAAAAAACCTCAGGCTCAGAATGGTCAAGATTACCGCGACAGAGCTGCAGAGAGAAGGCAAGGTGTAGCGGGAGATTACGCGCAAGTTGAAGCCCTCGCGGAAGATTTCGAACGACGAAACGCAGAGAATGAGGATCGCAAAGCCGTGAGTTGCTGCAATTCAATCCTACATCTACGAGTCCACTTACTCAATCGCTTCGCTCAGGTTGAGGAACAAAGACGGTACCTAGGCGGAGACTCAGAACACACGGTCCTCGTCAAGGGTCTTGACTTCGCTCTCCTTGAGCAAAACAAAGCCCGCGCCGCAGCCGCAACAGAAGATGACGACACTCTCGAAGAAGCCTTCCTCGAAACTGTCAATCCGAAGAAGCGTACCCGTGAAGAAATCGTGGCAGAACTCAAAATTAAACGCGCCAAGAACAATGGTCCAGGCGATGATGTTGCAGCAGAAGGCACAGAGACGGAAAAGAACGTGGATAGAGGTTTGGAAGAGGCGAAGCAGGCAGGGAAGTTCAAGCCTATTGGGTTCAAACCTATCGGTGGCGACAGTAAAGAGAGCACGAAGAAGAAGAAAGCCAAGAAGGTTAAAAAGAGTGCGAAGGCAGACAAAGGTGCTGATGCCGACAAGCCTGCTACGGAAACTGCGGCCGCCATTACATCCCAACCCCTCGCGAGTACGTCAAAAACAATGCCTCCTCCTCAGCCAGAGCCAGGACCTATAGACGACGACTTTGATATTTTCGCGGATGCGGGTGAATATACGGGCGTTGATCTCGGTGATGATGACGAAGATGAGGATAGCGACATGGCTGTGGACAAACCCTCTAGACCGCCTCGTTCTCCTCAGAGAGAAAGGTCTCCCTTACATGAACCCGATGACGAACCTCGCACGAAATGGTTTGACCTTGACGATGAACCGAAACCGATTCCTCAGCCGCCATCGCATCCTGCAGATTCAAGTGACTCGAACCCTCCTCAGAAATCACATCCTGGGGACGAGCACGGTTCGGACAAGGAAGACGAAACCAAAGACCGTCAAGACGAAGATATGGACTCTCAAGAACCCATTCGCCTGGTCCCGTTAACCTCATCTGCTATGCCTTCAATTAAGGATATCCTAGCTATGGACGATCAAGTCAAGAAGGAAGACAAGAGGAAAGCTAGGAAGGAGAAGAAGAAAGGTGGGGGCGGAGGTGGTGGAGGTAGCGGATTGACCACAGAGAGGAAAGTCGAGAGGGATTATCAGAGGTACGCCATCCTTCCCAAATTCCTTCTTTTCATAAAGTCTCAATAAAATATAGGTTGAAATCATATACCGAGAAACGTGGTGGTCCCTCATAGCATCTCTAACACATACTCTTTATTCTTGTGGCATTATATTGGTTTATGTGGTCTCTGATCATAGAATTGAACGAAAGCACACGGGGACTCCCTTTGAGGTCATGTATGGACTGATAAAACGCACTGCATTGGGGCATCGTGTGAAGGAGTTGTCCCTGCTGCCATGCGTCAGGTCGGATTTTCCGACCTCACTAGACGAAGGCTACCTTGCTTTTAATAACCCTTCATCGACTACGGATGGGACTCGGCGAACTCGGAGGAGGGATGGGATCGAATCGGGAACCGAACAACACGAAGGGCTGACCAGGGTGACCAAGGCTGGGTGGTCAGCGTATAAATTCACCGCGCAGACACCCTTCCGCCCCACGCGTCCTTGTTCCGCAACCACCACCTCTTCCTCTATCCGTTTCCTTATATCGCCCCTCCTACAGCACCTCTAGGGCTCTGGAGTCTTCGTTCTGTTCTCTACGATCTCTCTCCGGTAGACGGGAGTCTCCAACCTGACTTTCGTTGCTGCTGAATCCTTTGCCCTGCTCTCGGGACTGGTTCTGGCGGGCTTCCTGCGATGCATCCCCCTTCACTCGGACCACCACGTCACCCTATTATCCCTCCCTCATTCAAAACCACATTAATCCCGCTCGCTGTCACCCCTCCTCTACTCCGACAATCGTCGCAATGCTTTCGAGTCGCTTATTTCGCTTATTTATTGAAAACAAACAAAATTAAAAAACATCCAGACTCTCGCTTTCTTAAAGTCGCTCTCTTGTCGTCTTGCTTCCACTCGGCTTTCACTTTGCTCTCAAGCTCGCGAGGTGTAAGATTAGGAAGTTCAAAAAGCAGTGTATGATTAGAAAGAAGTTTTGGCGAGGTGTACGATATAGGGAAGAAGTTCAATGGCGGTTGTATGATATTAGGAAGAAGTTTAATGGCGGTTGTACGATATCAGGAAGAAGTTCAAGAGCGGTGTACGATATTTGGCGATGCTCTCGATTCCCAACTACCCACGGTCCTTACCCACATCATCCCTACCCCCCACACTCCTTTGGCGACTACATCTCTATCCTAACACTCGTTTACCATCACTGTCCTTACGGTTTCACTCCCCTCTCTCCTTTCATTCATCCCGCAATCCCGCCACATCCCTCAAATCCGCAAGAAGACCTTCCTCATGGTCATGGACCCCAACTCAACTTGCAAGTTCTGGTCGGAATTCGCTCGTTGTTGGATATTTGTCAACCCACTCACCATGGAGGATCTGGTCATGGAGTCGTAGTTGTAGTTGTCGAGCCGAGGTTTTTAGTTGTATCTGGTGTCTCGTTTGGCCTGGTGCCGCATCGCTTCATTGACTGTACTGGATGCATGTCGATGTCCCCTCCCCCATGTAAAGAGGTGCTCCTCACAAATTACACACAAAAATCATTGGCTGGTCCTCCAAACAAATCTGTGTGAAATGTGAGAAATGATGGTTATGAGGCCTTAATTCTGCACGTCCATTTGAATCACTATGGTTGCCCGATTAGATTGGACACTGCATCCGAGCTTGAGGATGACCCCTCCGAGTCTCGTTCTGCGAATCTGCGAGTCCTTCAGTCGCAACAACAGTGCGAATTAATCTGTCTGGAGACGTTTCTGAGTCTGTTTACGGTTCCAAGCAACTCGGGCCTCCTATCGTGGGTTCTCATCTCGTACCGATACTGCTAAAGTAGAAATTCAGAGAAATAGACCGCAACCCTCTCTTGTTCTCCTCGTTGATTCGATTCTCTGTCTTGTTCTGAAAGGTGTTCATTGAATTCCCTCGTGATACTTGGACGTCAATTTACTGGCATTTTCTCACTCGCTCTGATCTCGGTCGCTGTCGTTTTTCTTTAATCTGGTCACTGGATGCAAAGAAATTCAGGACGAGTGATACCAGTTTTGGGACGCTAGAGAAAACACCTCGCCCACAATGTCCTGACCCCACATTCTACCGACTGTGTGCTTTTGACAATTCTCCATCCTCAACCCCGTCCCTCAACGGATTTCATGAACACCTATCTTCCCGATCAATGCACCAATGGCTTCACTCCCCTGGACTTTAGCTTCGTTGCACGCGGCCTATCAGGCCTCGACTGGTGGTCGTTTTAATGCTCGATAGCCCTTGGGGGATTGATTTTGCGATTCGGCCCACTCGGAGGGTGGGTGGGATCGAATCGGGAACCGAACAAGTGGAAGAGGCTGACCAAGGGTAGAGGGACTGTATAAATTCTCCGTCTGCACGCCTGTTCGCCTCACGCGTCCTTGTTCCGCAACCACTACCTCCCCTCTTTACGTTTCCTCATATCGCCCCTCCTTCAGTACCTCTAAGACTCTGGAGTACTCGTTTTGCTCTTTACGATCTCTCTACACGGGTGATGAGACCTCAATCTGACTCTCATCGCTGCTGAGTTCTTAGCCCTGCTCTCGGCACTGGTTCTGGCGGGCTTCCTGCGATTCATCCCCCTTCACTCGGACCACGTCACTTTATTATTTCTCCCTCATCCACCACCACATTAATCCCGCTCGCTGCTACCCCTCCTCTACTCCGACAATCGTCGCAATGCTTTCGAGTCGCTTATTATTGAAAACAAACAAAATCCAAAAAACATCCAGACTCACCCCATTTTCGAGTCGCTCTCTTGTCGTCTTGCTGTTTCTCGGCTTTCGCTTTGCTCTCAAGCTCGCGAGGTGTAAGATTAGGAAGTTCAAAGGCGGTGTATGATTAGGAAGAAGTTCGGGCGAGATGTACGATATACGGAAGAAGTCTATCGGCGGTTGTACGATACAAAGAAGAAGTTCAAGAGCGGTGTACGATATTTGGGCGATGCTTTCGATTTTCAACTACCCACGGTCCTTACCCACATTCCTATTCCCACACTCCTTCGGCGACCACATTCTTATCCTCACACTCTTTTACCATCACTGTCCTTACGGATTCACTCCCCCCTCCCCTTTCCCTCATTCCGCCTTCCCGCCACATTCCTCAAACCGGCAAGAAGACCTCCAGGTCATGGACCCCAACTCGTCGAGCAAGTTTGATCGGAATTCGCTTGCTGTTGGATACTTGTCAACCCACTCACCATGGAGGATCTGGTCATGGAGTCGTAGTTGTAGTTGTCGAGCTGAGGTTAGTTGTGTCTGGTGTCTCCTATGGCCTGGTGCCGCATCGCTTCCTTGACTGTACTGGATGCATGTCGATTTCCCCTCCCCCCATGTAAAGCCTCACAAAATCCACAAAAAAAGTCATTGGCTGGTCCTCGAAATCAATTTGTGTGAAGTGTGAGAAATGTGAGAGTATGAGGCATTGTTACAACCGGTTACGTTCCTTTGAATCTCGATGGTTGTCTGATTAGACCAAGCACTGCACCCGACGAGCTCGAGTATTTGCGTTCGAGGATGCGGTGGATTGGTGATGAACCCCTCCCTTCTTCAGTCGCAGTAACCTATCTGGGGACTTTTCTGTGTCTGTCGGGTGTCTATCGAAGCTTTCGAATCAAAATTTACATCGCTTTCTCGATTGACAACAACCTGACTCTGAATGTTTTAATAAACCGGATCGAAACTGTCTTTGCTGATTACTGCCCCAACGCTGGTCATTGTCTGAGTTAGCAAACTCGAAGGATACACACCTACGCCGACTGTTTGAAAGTACCTCTAGAAATCCAGAGAGCTCATAGACCAAGATATTCACTTGTTATCTTTGTTCTGACACTGGTGCTGATGGCAATCCCTCGTCATATTTGGACGATAATTTATTAGTATGGCATTCTCTCGTTCCCCCCTCATCTCGGCCATTGTCGTTTTTATCCATCCTGCCAATAATGTCCTTATCGTAAATAACGGAATTCAAGACAAGTGATGGGACATCAAGAAAAACGCCCTTTCCGACAACGTCCTGACCCCATATTCTTCCATCCCCGACCCTATCCCGTAACAGACCCATGGAAAACATATCTTCCTTGCTATGAGCTTCAGCTTGCTTATAGTGCATCGCTACTTCACCTCGCCTTAACGACTTGAACGCCCTTCCACCAAATCCACAATGTGGTGGCCTGTCACTGAGAACGGAGAAGAATGGTTAGGAGAGATCATCGGAGGTACGCTACTCATCCCGTATTCCTTTCTTGTTCTGGAAGTCTCATTGCGATGGTCTCTATATGCGTCATTCACCAAAGAACGTAAAAGGATTTCATAGTATCCCCCTACTAGGGGTTGTGTTCCTTGCACATACCCTTTGATGTGGTATACGCTCGTATGGTCTCGAATGATTAATTGATCGACCACATATGAGGCTCATCCTCGCCTCCGAAGCGTTAGACATAGTTTTACTGGGACGTTTGAATATAGCGTCCTCAATCTCCAAATGGTTTTGCTCCTCTAGACCGTTGTGCTACCTGGCCCTTGCGGGATTGGTTCTGTGACTCGGCTTACTCGGAGGGTCGATGGGATCGAATCGGGAACCGAACAAGTGGAAGAGGCTGACCAAGGGTGTATAAATTCACTGTGTGCACACCTGTTCGCCGCACGCGTCCTTGTTCCGCTACCACCACCTCTCCCTCTTTCCGTTTCCTCATATCGCCTCTCCAACAGTACTTCTAGGACTCTGGAGTATTTGTTTTGCTTTCTACAATCCCTCTCCGGGCAACGGAAGTCTTCAATACGACTTTCGTTGCTGCTGAGTGCTTTCCTCTGCCCTCGGAACTGGTATTGGAGGGCTTCCAGCGATGCATACCCCTTCACTCGGACCACGTCACCTTATTTATTTCTCCCCCATCCACAATCACATTAATCCCACTCGTCACCCCTCCTCTACTCCGACGATTGTCGCAATGCTTTCAAGTCGTTTATTTATTGAAAACAAACAAAACCCACTACAAAATTCTCTCGCTTTTCTCAAGTCGCTCTCTTGTCGTCTTGCTCTCACTGGGCTTTCGCTCTGCTCTCAAGCTCGCGAGGTGTAAGATTAGGAAGTCCAAAAAGCGGTGTATGATTAGGAAGAAGTTTAGGCGAATGTACGATATAAGAAGTTCAATGGCGGTTGTACGATACAAAGAAGAAGTTCAAGCGCGGTGTACGATGTTTCGGCGATGCTCCGATCTCCAACTACCCACGGTCCTTACCCACATTCCTATCCCCACACTCCTTCGGCGACCACATTTTTATCCTCACACTCTTTTACCATCACTGTCCTTACGGATTCACTTCCCCCTCCCCTTTCCTTCATTCCGAATTCCCGCCACATTCCTCAAATCCGCAAGAAGACCCTCCTCCTGGTCATGGACCCCAACTCGACTCGCAAGTTCTGGCCGGAATTCGCTCGCTGTTGGATATATGTCAACCCACTCACCATGGAGGATCTGGTCATCGAGTCGTAGTTGTCGTTGTCGAGGTTAGTTGTGCCTGGTGTCTCGTTTGGCCTGGCGCCGCATCGCTTCATTGACTGTACTGGATGCATGTCGATTTCCCCTCCCCCCATGTAAAGAGGTACTCCTCATAAGTTCACAAAAAAAATCATTGGCTGGTCCTCGAAACAAATCTGTGTGAAATATGAGAATTGATGCATATTGATGGTTATGAGGCCTTGATTTCATACTGTACGTCCCTTGGAATCCCCGTTGAATCTCTATGGTTGCCCGATTAGATCAAACACTGCATCCGACGAGCTTGAGGATTTTCGTTTGCAGTAGACCCCTCTCTTCAGTCGCACAACAATAATGCGAATCAACCTGTCTAGAGCTAGAGACCATTCTGAGTCTGTTGAACGTTTCAGGCCAAGGTTGACATCCCTTTCTCGAGGCGGATCTCCTATCATACGTTCTCATCTTGGATCGACACTTCCAAAGTACCTACAGAAATCCAGAGAGCTGGACAAAACCCCTCTCCTGTTCTCTTTGCTGAATGGACTCTTTTTCTTGTTCTAAAAGATGCTCATTGCATTCCCTCGTGATACTTGGGCGACAATCTTCTGGCATCCGACCTCGCTCTGATCTCGGTTGTTGACGTGTTTCCTCCATCCCACCTGAAATCTGGTTACTGAAAGCAAAGAGTCCAAGACGACTGGTGCAGGCTTTGAATATCCTTCTACCAAAACCACGATACGATGGTATAAGAATGAACCACAAGAAGGTACGTCTCTCTTCCTATATATGTTTCTTGTACCCTGAATCTCATTGGGACAATCTATATAAATCGTACATCGCGGATCATGGTCGATTTTTTTAGGCATCTCTCAACTTTGAAGTCATCGATTATATGCTAAGGACTCTGTCTCTTACACGTACCCTTCGATGGGACATCGGTTTGTTTGGTCTCAAATGATCGAATTGACGATCACATATGAGGCTCGCTCTCACCTCCACACCTCCAAAGTGATAAGCATCGTAATGGGACGTGTGAAGAAATCATGCTCAATATCCCAATGGTTTCACTCCTCTGGAATTTAGCTTCGTTGGACTATCCGGCCTCGACAGGTGGTCATTCTATTGCTTGATAGTCCTTTGGGGATTTATTCTGCGATTCGGCCCACTCGGAGGGTGTGTGGGATCGAATCGGGAACCGAACAAGTGGAAGAGGCTGACCGAGGGTAGAGGGACTCTATAAATTCTCCGTCTGCACGCTCGTTCGCTTCACGCGTCCTTGTTCCGCAACCACTACCTCCCCTCTTTCCGTTTCCTCATATCGCCCCTCCTACAGTACCTCTAAGACTCTGGAGTACTCGTTTTGCTCTTTGCGATCTCTCTACGGGTGATGAGTCCTCAATCTGACTCTCATCGCTGCTGAGTTCTTTGCCCTGCTCTCGGCACTGGTTCTGGCGGGCTTCCTGCGATTCATTCCCCTTCACTCGGACCACGTCACTTTATTATTTCTCCCTCATCCACCACCACATTAATCCCGCTCGCTGCCACCTTCCTCTACTCCGACAATCGTCGCAATGCTCTCGAGTCGTTTATTTATTGAAAACAAACAAAACACAACACAAAATCCTCTCGCTTTTGTCAAGTCGCTCTGTTGTCGCCTTGCTCTCACTGGGCTTTCGCTCTGCTCTCAAGCTCGCGAGGTGTAAGATTAGGAAGCTAAAGAGGCGGTGTACGATTAGGAAGTTCAGACGAAGTGTACGATATCGAGAAGAAAAGAAGAAGTTTGATGGTGGTTGTACGATACAAAGAAGAAGTTCAAGAGCGGTGTACGATATCTTGGCAATGCTTTCGATTTCCAATTGCCCACGCTCTTTACACACATTCCTATCCCCACACTCCTTCAGCGACCACATTTCTATCCCTCACATTCTTTCACCATCACTGTCCTTACGGATTCACTCCCCTTTCCTTCATCCCGCAATCCCGCCACATTCCTCAAATCCGCAAGAAGACCTTCCTCGTGGTCATGGACCCCAACTCGACTCGCAAATTCTGGTCGGAATTCGCTCTCTGTTGGATATTTGTCAACCCACTCAACGTCGGAGGATCTGGTCATGGAGTCGCAGTCGTAGTTGCTGAGTGGAGGTTGCAGAGTCTGGAGATTTGTTTGGCCTGGAGCCGCATCGCCCACGTTGACCTGTACTGGTTACATGTTGATTTCCCCTCCCCTGTAAAGAGGTTCGCCTCATAAATTTTACAAAAAAAATCTTTGGCTGGTCCTCGAAACGCATTTGTGTGACATGACTCGGATGTTGTGGAAGTAATGGCGAACAGACGTCTTCGTATAATTACTCAATGAACGACTTCCCATGATTCAACCCTCTCGTTCATTTGTCTTGGACGTGAGCACGTTTGTGGAATGATTACGATGTTAGCCTTTTAGGTTCCGGGGTGATTGTCGGCGTTAAGAGAGCGTAATCGCCAATGTTCGCAGGTAATTATGGAGTAATCTGATGCCCTTACCTATTCAAGCAGACCACCCTCAAAAACTTGTACTTAATGCCCACCTTGTCACGACTGATGCCTCCGATCAGCTCAAACACTTCCAGACCCCACGGTCATCGACCAGCGACGCTCTCGAATACTCACACTTATCTGGCAACTGCGCGTGTCGTTCAGCAGCATTAGCCAAGCGCTTTCAGGTACGTCAGAGTGCTCGAAACAGCCGCAGAATGGG
The DNA here is from genome assembly GCA_027627245.1 of Meripilus lineatus. Lineage (NCBI taxonomy): Eukaryota > Fungi > Basidiomycota > Agaricomycetes > Polyporales > Meripilaceae > Meripilus > Meripilus lineatus. The sequence continues at coordinate 92,811 of JANAWD010000013.1, read as the reverse complement.
GTTGTTCAAACGCCATTAACAGACACCCAACTTTCATACTATACACGTCATCAAGAACGGTCAGTATGGACACGTACGGATCACCCTCCCAAAGCCCTTCATTGGGCCCACGTCGAGTATCCGCACGCAGAGGCTCGATCTCTGCAAGTGACCCATGGGGCAACCACGTTGCAGTCAACCTAAATCCCTCGAGATCATCATCAAGCCGCCTCACAATCGTCAGGGTCCCCCCGGCTGACCCGAACGCCGCTGCACGACACGGACGCCATGGCAGTAACGCCTCCATGAGCTCGACTTCGAGCAAGGGAGAGACTGGGAGGATCAGTTTCGCCTTCACGAGTTTTGGTCCCGCTGGAGGGTCTGGCGGGAGAGCCGCAAGCCCCACATCGCCACGCATGCGTCCTGCGTCTCCGAGCTCTCCTCATCGTCACAGTATCTCACTTCCTCAACATACAAAACTTACCCCTGAGCAATTGGTTGACCTCGCTCGTACCTCGTGTCATCCCCGTCCAGCAAACTCATCTACCTCTGCACAAACTGCCGCACCTGCCCCGGTCTCCTTCACGCCTCTTCCAGACTCCATTTATCTCCCATTCATTGAAAGACCATCCGAGGTCGCAGCTCTCATTTCCCAGCAACCCTCCGCCAAATTGTTCGCACTATTGTCTCAGACATTCCCCGCATATGCAAGGACACCTGCCACCGAGTCGCCACCATCAATCATACCTTCCGTCGAAAGCGATCCCAAGTCATGGAGTTACGCCGAACTTGAGAATTGGCTCAAGAAAGTGGATAGAGATGAAGCTGATGACATCGTTTGGGTTCGCAAGGCACGAGAGTGCGTTCTTGCGCATAGCGAGTTGATCTGGGAGAGGATCAAAGGAGCTTTGGGTGTTCCTCCCGAATTGAACGTCGACGATACTGAATTGCCTCCTCATATGCAGAGAGCTCTTGCGCTCGCGGGTGCGAAGGCCGCTGCGCGTGCTGCCAGACGGGCAGAAGGCAATGAAGGAGGCGATTTGGACGCAGATGTGTTCGAGCCGGATTCACCTATGGAGCAACCGGAGGAACTTCCACCAACTTCTGTCGTGTCCGAACTCGAGGTTGAGGATGTCATTTCTGTGGAACCGGTTATCGCGACTCCAATCCCACCTCCTTCGACTTCTGCGGATCAAGGAATGTCTTCGTTGCAGGAAGTCAGAGAGGAAGAAGAGGATGAGAATTTGGACACTTTGGAGGGAGAGAATGCATTGTCTTCGTCTCATTTGGAGGAACCGGAGGTCCATGGGTTGAGGTTTAGTACTTCGCCTTCGGCTCCGTCTGTCTCTCTTGGAAGCGTCATGAATAGTGCTGGAACAAGTCCAAGTAGCGCACGGTCGTTTTCGTTTGTGGGTGGTCGTGGAATCAGTCCTGCATCCCGATTCGATGAGGGGTATGATCCCATGAGGGAAAGAGGACCCGGGAGGCCGTTGTTCCCTACGAGCTTTGCTCAGTTATCGCTGGAACCTTCCTTGGGTTCTTCGGTGTAAGTGATTCGCTCAGGTTGTGGTTTTGATCGTAGCATATGATTGACAATTGACCCACAGGAAACGAACCCAGAGTTTCTCGCATCCTGCTCAGCCATCACTTCCACTCCGGAGGGCTGGTAGTTTAGGTTCGGGAACGACTCCAGGGGTAAGACGTAGTGCACCTATCGCTATTGCGGGTGGAAGACGTGGAAGGGGTGCCATGCCGCCAAAAAGTGAATGGCCATCGGATTTATCGAGAGAGCACGAGTATGCTGTCAGTACAGGGAGTGTTGAGTCTTGATCTGCCCCTTCTGTCAATGCCTTCTTGACTCTTCGCGTTACGTCTTATTATGTGTATTCTGGATTGTTGTTTGGTGTGGGTGATTGTGTGTGGACTTTGTCGTCTTTTATGTCCGTCGATGGACTTTCCGTTGACTCGGATACCTGGTGTTTACTCGAAAGTATCTTACTGTGGCCCGTGGACACTCGGTCTGTGATATTTGTTACTTTTGTCAGTGGTCGGTTCAGTTGTTACTTGCACTTTGTCTGTCGTTTTTGATGTTGTCCTCCACTCCGTTTTATCGTTGTTAGCAGTGCATGTCCTTGTGGTGTTCCATGAATTTTTGGGAGACGGTGGTCGTCGTACCTCCAGCTTAATGGATTTATGCTCATTGCCCGAGGTCGCCGTGTGGCGATATGAATGTCATTCATACCGTCGGCTAATCTACCCAACTTAACCTCTCTTTGTTAGACCACCACGAGAAGACGTGTTGATGCAACTCATGTCCGACTATTACAATCCATGACCCTAGCGAATTGGACTCTATAATCTATCGCATTCAATTCTCCGTCGCTATGTACGTATATGTCGTGCGTATCTTCATAAACGCTTCAATGTTGATCATTTGAACTCACAGGTAGTCGTTTCTTTTTTTGACTCAGAGAATCCCCAATGGCAAAAAGCACCTCGTGTATGCCACGAAAATATGAATATGAGACCATTAGGTCGTAATCCTCACCTTTGACGTGGTCTCACGCCCAATGGACGCAAGGCTCAGCACAGATACAGCAGTATATCATTCTCTTATTTTGTACACGCATCTCGCATGAAAGCCTGTGATGTCTACTTGTTAAGCTGCCTGTTTCTCAGTCCCTGTGCGAGCCACCTGCTCAAATGTCTTCGCCCTGATAGATTCATTCAATCAATGCTTTCTCACAGGCCTCATTGGCAGTACACTATGATACAACGTGTTTAGAGATAACCTTAGCCCGTCCCGAATACCGCACAAGCTACTGGTATTACCCCGCTCTTGATTCTTTCCTCTCAGTTTTATCCAACAACTGGGTACGCAGTCTGACCCGCAGCATGGACAACAATCATCCTCAGATCAGTGAAGTTCTCAACATCGAAATGGCCATAACCCGTCGCACCACTGTACATCAAACGTCCATCAGTAGTGACTTCATTTTACCCAAGACGCTGATAGACACGTACCCAAGACCTCCGTGTCCACGCAATGCCTCGATATGCATGGAAGGTCCATTAATGTTCGTACATGCTGCGTGCATGCGACAGAAGTCACGGAACCGATGAATAAGTAAGCGAAAACACGCTCTTTTTAATGAATTGCGGCATTTCAGCTAACGTACCTGATCGGATTCGCCCTGCCACGTCTAGGGCGAGGTTGACGTCTTTAGTCCAAACTGCTGCGGCGAGGGTGTAATCGGATTTGTTGGCGAGTTCAACGAGTTCATCGATGGTGTCCGCCACAGCAATGATTGTCACTGAAACGACGATGAATCCACATTTATCGATTCTGGTGGCAATGGGATTGAAGGCGTTGCGACCTACCTGGTCCGAAACTCTCCCTCTCCCACATCCTGGAGCCAACTGGGACATTTGTCAATAAATGAGGCTGTACGACACCTCCTTCTCTCTTCAGATCTCCAACCAGGATATCGGCGCCTTCGTCCTTTGCTTGCTGGATCATCCCGAGAACATTGATCGCAGCGTTTTCGTTGAATAGGGCGGAGAGTTGTGCTGTGGGATCGGTGAAAGGGTCTCCGGCCTTAAGGGACTGCATGATTCGAGTAATCTCCGGTATAAGCTTCTCAGAGGCCTTTCTTTGGACTATGACACGTTCTGTGGACATGCAGACTTGTCCCGAATGGAGGACTGCGCTGGATACGATCGCACGGGCTGCCGCGGCGATATCTGCATCATCGAGAACCTAATTGTGAGGTGAGTATAGAGTAATTAGTATACGTTAAGGAGGTACTGACGACGGCAGGTGACTTTCCACCGAGTTCGAAAACGCAGGGCTTCAGGTACTTTGCAGCCTCGGCGGCGATTATCTTCCCAACTCTATCGCTTCCTGTGAACTGCCAGTTGTTAGGTGTCAGCTTATGTGTTCAGTGGAAGGGAATTCTGATTCAAGCACGTACGTTGATCCTTCGAACGAGAGGGTTACCAATCATCTCGGCGGTCAGCGCTGGAGCTTGATCTCTATCCATGGAGATGTAGTTGACGACACCTTTTGGTGCGCCGGCCTGAAAGTGGGTCAGTTGTGGTTTGTGTTTTTTAAGTTTATACGACATCACCTCTAATAATGCTTCGACCACTATAGATTGCGTCCGTGGCGTATGCTCCGAACTTTTCAGGATGACTGTATTTCCACAAATGAGTGGGATGCCAATGGCACGAATGGCAAGGTAGATAGGTGCATTCCATGGCGAAATCCCGAGGCTATACCGCTGAGACCTCAGTATCACGATTTTACGAAACTTGAAGAATGGAAGCCTTACATGACTCCAACAGGTTTCCGCTGGGCAATAACATGACCACCGGTCCTCAACGACGGGAAAGTCTCCCCTCGCAATAACTGAATCATCCCTGCGATATCTCTCATCGAATCCGAAGCAGCCTTGAGATTAAAGAACAGCATAGGATCGATCGCAGCCGTCTCTTCCCTGACACTTGTAATGATCTTTTGCCTCATGGCTTCGGTATCGAGTATGTCAGCAGCCTTGAGGAGGACGTCACGTCTTTGATACATGTGTGCTTCGCCCCATGTTTTGAAAGCCCGAGATGCTGCTTCGATGGCGTCTTTGCAGTCTTGGGATGTTGCTGCTGCTGAACGGCCGACTATTTTGCCAGAGTAGGGGTTTCGGATGTCGAATGTGGCGTTGTTACTGGCTGGGCGAAATTCGCCGTCAATAACAAGGGGTGTGAAGGGGACTTCTTCGGACATGAGTACGAGATGGGCGAGATGGGTTGGAAACTCGGACGCGGAGTTGTTGTGGATTTCTAATCTGAACTCCAAGATGAATGGGGTGCGAGGTGAGGATTCACCGCCTCACTCGAGGTGGCCGACTTATTATATGCGCATTTCTGACCGCTCAAGGTGGAATAGTGTTGTTTCTTTACCCGAATAATGCCTCTGGTTTTAGGTAATGTAGGTAATGAATACAGTAGGTTACCAGTAGCGATATTGCTATAGATTCGACCAACCTTCCAGCCTGCTCGAAGCGTGAGCACATTGACAAGCGCCAGGGTCAGGGCGGAATCACGGCACCTGGGTCCGATGTAGCCTGATATGGTAAGTAAGTAAAGTCCCCTGGTTGGATCTCGATCTCCTTACCAACTCTACATTCATCCGAGCCGTGGAGGGGCTCCTTTGCCGATCGTCGAGTAGCCCTGGGCAAACATGTGGGAGTCTTTCTCAAACAGAGGCGGCTGAGAGCATTTTGCTCTTCGCTCGTCCGGTCGGAAGTGCGTACCGAGGTCGCACTCGTTTTAATAGGCCGACACGGCCTTCATTCCGCTTGTTGGTATACTACATGTGTGTTTCATCCCCTCTGGCAAATACGTCTCAGTCTTCGGGAGGTTAGTAAAATAGGAGGCCACGAAGAAGAAAAAAACGCAGGAGTTGACTCGACTTGGAGAAGGGTTAATATAGAAGACAACTTTTAACGAACGATTTACGGCTCAAGTTGGAATTCACATACCTTCGGATTCGACCTCGGACACAATGCCTGTGAACGCTGTTGCTGAGAACGTCCTAGGAACCATCGGTACGTCTTTTTTTCGCCCCTTAAAGTACCCCCTTTACCCTTTCCATCCGTCGGCACTCTCGTTCTAGAGTCGATGCCATTCATACTCTACCTTGTTTGCCGATTCGGATACCTCTTTTCGACGCTCATCTGACCTCTCTTCTTATATTGTCGCTTCCCTTCGTAGGCACCATTCTCTGGACTATCCAGTTGATGCCCCAGATATGGAAGAGCTACCGTACTAAATCAACAAAGGGATTATCTCATTGGCTCGTGTAAGTCCATTCTTCTTCCCGTCGTCGTCGCGTCGACGTTCTGGTTCGTACTTATATATATATGACGGTTCTGTTCGAACCTTCCGTGCGGAAAGGTTCTTGTGGGGATTAGCGGGGGCATTTTTGGGCGTATATGTGATAGTGCAAGATCTCAATATACCGCTGATCATCCAGCCTCAGCTGTTCGGGTCGCTTTGTCTTATTTCATGGGCACAGGTATGTATGGTCTCTCTCGAAAATTTGTAGTGATTCTCGTCGTCGTCCGGGATTACCTCTCCGGAGTACTGCACCCTGCGTGCGAGAGGTACTAGTACGGATCGAGTACTCATACTTTATCTGTCCACAGTGTCAATATTACGGAAACAAACGACCGCTTTCCACATGTATAATCATGCTCGTGACTCTGTTGATGGTCTTGGGAGGATTCGAGGCGGGAATGGTGTTTGCTGTTAGGGTGAGGTATTCCGAGCTTTCTATGGTGGTCTCATGGCAAGTGCTCACTAAACTTTCCATTCTTTGGGTCCCCGTTGCAAGCCATCATTCCGTGCTGGAAAGCTAGGCCCCACACAAGCGTTCGGTATCCTCAGTTCCATATTTATCTCCGGTGCCTTACTGTGAGTATCCTTCTCCTTTCTTTCTTTCCTGCCTTCCTTCTTTGGACATATGTTGGTCTCGTGTCTCTGCGCAATATGGATTGAGATATATTCACGAGTATGAGTAATCCTGAATTATTTACTGATTTCCGATCTTTTCGCAGACCGCAGTATTGGGAGATTTACAAGCATGGTGAAGTTATTGGGATTTCCATCACGTTCATGCTTGTAGATTGTCTCGGTGGGGTTTTCAGTGATCTTTCACTTGCTTTCAAACCCACGTTCGACGTCATTGCTGGAGTTGCGTATACCCTCGTCGTCGTACGTACCCATGCCGTCCATCATCACCATCACTTACGTCCGAATTCACCAACTTGTTTGCTAACGCCGTATTCGTAATCATTTCTTTTCATTCATCAAACGTTATAGGTTCTAGACGGTATCGTCATCATCCTCGCACTCTTCCTCAACCCTCGGGCAAAACGCAGAAGAGAACTCGAAGCAGCAGCAGCGGCAGCAGCCACCTCGGACGCTGATAACCACAATCTTAGAGAGCCCAGTTCAGGAGAAGAGTCAGGGACACCAGAAGATACGGCTTCTGCGATTGTCACGATGACAGAGGAAGGACCCCACCCTCCTCCGAGTCTGGCTGTTACACCGCGGACTCGGAGTCGTCTGTCTTCCTCTGGCGCGAGAAGTATGGAACCTACTGCGTATACACCGTCCACACCGTTTTCTGACGAGGAGAAGAGGACGCTGCAGCCGGATGTGAAGGAGGTGGAACGTGGGTCGGGGGATTTTCCTCCCAGTCCTGTCTAATGTGGGTCAAGCAGCCAACATGCCAGTGACAGTCGGTAATGCTATAATTTACCTCTTCTTTCCTATTAATGAATATCCAGAGCACCACGGGATCCATCGTCGAAGTAATGCTATACACCCCTAATACCTCGTTATACCTTGATATCTTTTTCACGACTTTATATCATAGGTAGTAGACTCGAGAACGGAAATCTCCACTCCACAAAACATTTGGTATAGATATAGAGCTCTCGATATGTGTCCTCTATTAATGTATGTATGTAATCCAAGCTGGATGAAAAAAAATGGCGAATACCAAACTATAGCATCTCTGACCTCACCTCCGTCCCCGGACCCGCCTTCCGTCATCCAAGTAAACTATAAAGAGAAAAAGAGAATGACCCCAGATAATCTCTCCATGTAGTATGATGATAATACGAACGATGAAGAATAGGTGAAAAGGTGAACGAGGAAACACATTATCAATTATCAACGCGCGACGAACAGGTGCACGCAAGAGCGCTACACCCTCGATCCACCCGACTTGCGTCCTCTACCTCGCGAAGATGAAGAAGGCGCAGCTCCAATCAAAGGAACCCTATCCTCATCCGGCGACTCCCCACTTGCACTCGCACTCGCACTCTCATCTCGCCGTGCCATCTCGTCTTCATCAAACAAGACTTCATCAACATCCTCGGCGCTCGTAGTGGCATTACCAGCGGCTTTTGACGAAGACGACGCAGGGTTCAAATTCGACAACCCCACACCTCTCGAGCTCGAACTAGTATGGTGGTTGTTCCCATTCCCATTTCCACTTCCACTGGCACCACCACCGAGTTTCCTCCCTCTCCCAGGTGCGCTCACGAAATCAGCAAAACTCGAAATCGACGATCCCGCCCCACTCGAAGACCTAAAATGTCCTCCTCTAAATGAATTCGACGCGTTCCTAGAATGCGAATGCGCAAGAGGCACAGGGGCAGACCGCAACGGCAGACGATAGAAATCATCTGCTTCTTCTTCTTCATCTGGTCCTCCGGAAGCTAATGCGGATGTAGGGATATAAGAAGCTGAGTGTTGGTGTTGTTGGACGGGTTGACGAGAGCGGGGGAGAGATCTGTAGGAGCCTTTTCGGAGATGAATGGCGTAAGAGTAGAGGAGTAAGGCGAAGTAGATCTAATAGCCATAACAATGCATACATCATCAGTCTTTGACTTCATCCCGAAAAATTCTCGACAATCTCGATAGAGTAGTGGGATGGCGGGGAGGGGATAAGCAAGAATGACAATGACAGTACCTTTGCAAACCAACCGAGGACGATAACTGCCGTGGCTAGACCTTTCTCTTTGTTCCAGAGACTCATTGCGGAATAGGCGATTTCGTCTTTGGTCATATTGAGATGTTTTCCGGCGAGTTTTGCTCCAGAGTCCGCGACTTCTTGTTGTGCTGGGGAGTTTGCCATTCGTCTTCCGTCGTGTGGTGTGTAGACCCACCAGATGACAGCAAAGAAGACGAGCCAGGCTGTGGAGATGACATGATCTGCAAAGAATACGTGGGCAAAGTATAATGTGTGTTTTGCGTCTTCCTACAGATCCGGGAGGTGTTGATTGAGGAAATGGTGACGGGCAATGAAAGGTGCCAGATTAAGGGAATAAGGGTTGTAGGTGAGTGAGTATGTTGAGGTTAGGATAGGGATCATGACGAACCTGTGCAATGGCTCGGAGACCCCATACGAGAGCTATCAGTCCAACAACTGAGTAGAGGTACATGCTGAGTTGGGCTGCGGAGCCTCCTGCTCCTGTGAGAGCAGCAATAAGACCATATACACCCGCCACCTTGTTCAAGACCTGAGCAAGTCGGTATCGGGAGCACAATGATGCGGTGAGTGACTTTGAATGAGATTCAGGGTAGTGATAGAGCGTACAGCAAACAAGAGTGCCACGGTGACGCCAGTCTTGATATCAAGGAACCCAAGAAAGGACGAGAAAGGTCTGAGCCTCCATTCTGGTCTGAGAGTAAGCTTCATGAGAGGGTTGAAGTTGTCGTCATAGACTGGAGAAAGTCGGAAAGGTGTTGATTGAGAAGGGAGATGGGTATTATTTGGATGAACGAGTGGACAGGTTTGTACAAGTGTATGTTGTGATTTGGGATGGGATGGAGAGATGTTGCGTTGCGCAGCGATTGACTTGGGTCGTGGTCAGAGGAAAGAATGCCAGGGCGGGTGGCGCGCAGGACTGAGCAGAAGGAGATCAATTTGTTACCGACAAAGGCGCCGCTTGCTTCTTGCATCCTCCTCTCAACCCCTCAACTGCATCTCCAAACTCATCCATCTGCTTGCTCCATTTTTAACAGGACACATACTCGAATCCCGCACTTGCTTTAAAGCGACAAACTTGCATCCTCAACCCGACTCATCCACTCCATGAACAACAAACAAATGGCCGGCTACTTCTCCAACCACTCCCAGTCCCGTTTCCTCGCAAACTCCCAGGGAATCACCACCACCACTCCATCTTCAACTTCCAACACCAGCATCACCGCCAGTAGCACCACCACCCTCTCCGGAACTGCATCTCATACCAGCATCACCAGTAACAATAATACCACCAACACTCAGCTACCAACTCAAGTTCAATCTAATTTACCTTCTACTGCTAGTGCGACCCATGCACGTCCTACTAGAGTTCCTTCGAGACATTTTTCTACTTCCCTGTCTGGGTCAGGAGATGAAAAGAGTCACGCAAAGGACAAGTCGGCTGGTGGGAGGGAAGGAAATCCCAATGGTGGATTGTCTAGTACTGTGCATCCATTGAGACATACGTATGTTCGTACTATTGATTATAATTTGATTAATGAATTGCTCACCCTCGCAATCTGGTTTTTCTCCCAATTTTTCATTTCTCTGTGTGTGGTGTGTGCGCTCGGGATTCCGTGTCCTGGCTGGTGGTGTCGTGAACGTCGTGTGTGACCTGCGGATTCTTTTTTTCCTTCCCTCGACCTGGTGGATAGATGGGTGTTTTGGTTCAGGCAACACAGAGCACCAGGTAAAATCACAAACTACGAAGAAGGCATCAAGAAAATATCTGCATTTGGCTCCGTACGTCTTCCTCACCCCATCTCCTCATTCGCATCTCTCAAATTCCTCAACATACCTCAAAATCATGCACAACGCAAACAAAAATAGGTTGAATCCTTCTGGTCTCTCTGGACGCACCTCCACACCCCTACCTCCCTCCTCCCAACCACAGACTACCTCCTCTTCCACTCTGGCATCCGCAGACCAGTCTGGGAAGACCCTCTAAACCTCTCTGGCGGAAAATGGATCATCCGCCTCAAAAAAGGCGTTTCAGATCGTTTATGGGAAGATCTCGTCTTGGCTGTCATTGGCGATCAGTTTGACGAGTGTGTACCAGAAGTGGAGGCTGGTTCGGGCGCAGGTGCAGGTGCGGGCGTGGGTCTGGGGATCGGTGTAGGAGTAGGAGTAGGTACGGGGAAGGTGGATGGTGTGGATGGTGAGACGGCGGATGGGGATGGGGTGTGGCCGGAGATTTGTGGGTGTACGATTAGTGTGAGGCAGAATGAGGATATTCTGACTGTTTGGAATAAGACGGATTCGGATCCTAAAGTGAAGGATAAAATAAAGTAAGTCTTCCTGAATACATTATGAGCTCTTGGTTCTTACGACCTTGTCTTCGAAGCTCTACTATTCGGAGAGTGTTGAATCTTTCCGCTGTTACTACCATGGAGTATAAATCCAACAACGGTCAGTTCTATTCAACAGAAATCGATATTCCTTCTCAGAATAATGCTAACCCCACATCTCAGACTCGATGCAAGATAAATCAAGCTTCCGCATCACGACCCAAGCAGATCGAAGCCCGCATTCATGATCCCATTCATCCAACCCTACACTATCGAGAACTACCCCACCTCCACACCCCAGAAAAAAATAATGAGGGGGAAAGTTTACTCGTACTTGTCCCGATACCAGAGGATTCTTGCATCTGTTTGGTTTCCCTACTGGTTGTCTGGTTTTGTCGATTAGTGTATCGATGTAACCCACTACTCCATGTGTGTATGTGTGTGCTTTTTTTCTCTCTCAAGTCCTACTCGGGGACTCGCAACATCATACTTCATTTCGCGATGGAGTTGAATCATCTCTCAGTTTGGTGTGCTAAGTCTCATCCTGGGCTTCGAACTCGCAATACCGTGATTCGAAATTGCAACATAATTTGGCAATGAAGTATCTCGAACTGTCAACGAAATCTATTCTGGGCGTCCGGGATTCTTCTTTAACTCTGAGTTGAAGTTCAAGTGGTAGGAGGAATTTTTGGTACCAATATCCTGTCGTGATTGTTTTCACGTCTCATTGGACGCAGTTTGAACCAACACGTATTAACCAATACAGTATTCAAATGGATCGATAGAACAACGGGAGGGGTACGTATGCTAGTGAACCCATGGGGAACATCTTGAAGTCTTTATCGGAGCTCCAGAATCGCAAAGATTACGAAAATAAGCAAGTATTGGGAGAAAGAACGCCGGACGACAAGAGTGGCAGGAGCCACAAGGCGGGCCTTCAAAGTTTGTGGGGATACATACGGAGGGCCATGCCGACGAATGGGGGCCCTGTGCCAGTGCCGAGACACACTTCGTGGCCTGTGATGGATTTGCGGCCAACTTCCATGACTATACAAGCAGTTTCGGATTCTGAAGAATATGGACAAAACTCACCGCATTCAATGTGGTCGTTGGGACAAAAGTCCGGTTCCGGCCGAGTAATGTAGACTACACCAATGGTCTCACACCCGACATCGGTGGTCGTCCTTCAGTTGAACCTGACAATAGGACGTCTTCAAGCTTCAAGTCCGAGTTCATTGGTCCGGGTCCGACTCGGACTGCCAGTGTGGTGTTCTGCGACAGGGATTGAGGGCCAACCGGACAGCGTCTGGCAGCTGCACTGGTGGCAAATCAAGCCACGAATGTTATATGAATGGTCGCAATTTTTGCCTACTTACTTGGCCTCTTCCTCAGTGTTTCGAACCGGAATTCCGCACAGGCAGCGCGATGCAATTGCTTGAGATCAACTTCCCTCCTTCTCCTGCTGTTTACGGAAATTAGGCGCTTGTATGTGACAGAATCTCACGTAAGATCTTCTAATGCCAATGATGGTTGTCCGCCCACCGGTCACATTGTGCGTGACAAAGGGGTCACAAGGCCCTTGTATTTGGCGTTTACACCTAGCCGAGAAACAAGGGTCCCAGGGAATGAGCACTGCAAGTTGAGATCCCAAACTCAAATAACGAAAAGGCCTACTTGAACAAGTGGCTTAATCACCACGTTGCATGATCCGAAGGCCCACATCCGTAACCTCCATAAGAGCGTGGACGAGATAGCAACTCTACTTGTCAGCCTCCTTCACTTCTTACCCCCACTTACAAGTTGTCGGGGAGGGTTTGTATATTCCTCCATCTTGGGTTCTGTCTCGCGTTTGCTCCTGCTGCCTCTTCCTCTTCCTCTGTTTCTTCCTCATCTTTTTCTTGACGCGTATCAACAACAACAATTCACGATGGGTCTTCCAAGTACCAATCGCAAGGACACAGCAGAATTTGAGAAGCTATTCGACTTCTTTACGCGTTTGGCTTCAAGGGACAAGAATGTTTACGTCCCCAAGGAATTCGAGAGTCTCGTCGACGTCATTCCTATATCCCCCACCTCTTCCTCTCGGTCCTTCCGTAGCGATCTTCCCTCCAACACCAATGTATCGAGCAAGGCCACTTCCGACGTGATGGACACGGCCTCTGAAGACAAACAACAAGACCGACGCGATCGACGTGTCCTCACCGCTCGCAACACCAACATCCCCAAGACGCCCACCCCCAAGGCCACTAACCACAACAACAAACCCAAGCCCAAATGTCAAACCCCACGCACACCACAATTCCCCCTCCGAGAAGACCACGACTTCACGTTCAAAGTCATGCTTCACGACCTCTACGAAGCTGACGATTTCGCAGCCATGGTCCAAGACGTCCTGGCAGCCTCCCAAAAGCGATTCAAACCCTTACCGGACGAACTCAAGCCACGTCCACGTTCCGCCGATATGTCATCCGTGGGAGGGGTCGACGTTGATGCGTTGGGAGGGAAAGGGCAGGAGGAGGGGAAACGGAAGGGACAATTTCCAAAGAATCTAGGGCTAGGCTTGCCGAGCGAGCATCGGAGAGGGCGGTAAAGAAGAGGTGTGTTGGGAGGATCAGGAATGTCAATACACCTGCGAAAGAACACGAGTGGGTTGCCGATCCTGGGAATGCACCGGTCTTGGATTTCAAGAAGCTCAGGATTGATACTTCGTTGACCACCGGGACGTATGCGAAGACTCCCATGTCTCCCACCACCACTGGTAGTCGGTACAGCCCAAGGTCGCGAAAAGGGTCGGGACATATGCGAACGAGGTCCACTAGCAATGCGGTTCGTCGCCCTGCCGTCATCACCGAAAGTAAAGAAGCACCTATTGTTCGGTTCGCGGAGGAGTTCCTAGTGCCTGCAGGGGAGAAACAGGCTGAGAAAATTAGGGCTAGAAAATTGACGATGAGGTTGGACAAGCTCAGAGGCGAACAGAATGAGGGTCTACCTTCCGCGTTATCTGCCCCCAGTACGAGACTTTCCTTCGGCGATATTCCACGAGAGGATATGGGGGCCGTTCGACCCCAAATGAAGCGACGTTTGTCGCAATGAAGTTTCACTCACGAATGAATGACACGCAGGCAATGACGAACTTTAACGACCTGGTACGTCCATCTGCCTCCTTTCTCGGTTTCACGTCATCGTTCTAATCAAGAGTACTTCAATGCAACAGCTACGCATCTAATTGCTATCAATAACTCACCGCATTCAATGGAAGGATTGTCAATGATTGTACCGCTCAGCATCAATGTGTTTCAACAAGAGTTTCTCTCTGGGTCTCTGAGCAAACTGTATCTCGTATCCGTATCACGTACTCCACAGGGCCAACGGTGCCCCTTGTTTCGTTTACCTATCTCGCCATGTTGGCTTTCAATGGACTTAGTCTGCAGAGAAGATCGTATATTACAATGAGAATGTCAATTAGATATTCCAAGAGCTTACTTTGACGTGCTACAGCACCAAATAAAAGGGTTCCGATGAAACGACTTCTGGACGAAGCAGAGTTTTGACGGTGTCGAGATAAGCGCGACAGACGTGGACTTCAATGCTCGGTTTGGATGTCGACTTGCCTGATCAGTTGAAAGTCATATTACCGGAATCTATCGAATTGCGGAAGCGAGGTAGAAATAAATGGCTTAGGGACGTGGGCACTGGATACTACTCATTGGATTCACGCTGGAATGCTGGCGGTTTCGTGGAGGGGCTCTTTAATGAACTAGCCGAAGTGGTGCCGTCCAATGCTGTCATTCACAAACCAAAACGGCCGCGGCATACTCGGCCCCAGGAACTTGAAGTGAATATTAATTTTACGACAATGATCATAATATTCGGCATTATCATCCATGGATTAGCTTGTCGAAAGAATGCGGGATGCTCAAAATGTCAAAATGGGGCGTAGAATCCTCCCCATTGAACGACAGACGATGAAGGTAAAAATGTCATGTCTTAGACCCGGGATCGTTTGAATGGCACGCTCGACTGGTTCGGTTTCCAATCGTTCATATCTAGCTCAAGTCGAAAACTGTGTTCGGACTTTTGAGTTGTAACCCCTGAAGACGTCGCATGGTCGAGGTAATTAGGATACGAGTGTTATCTATATGCACCTCTATTGACGCAACACGGATCTTTTCTGACATTCTTGAGCGACCTGAGTGATATTTCTCTGCATGCATGGGATACTGTTACGACAACATTCTACTTGATCCCGTAGGATCAAGGTCCTTTCGGAGCCGTTCCTGAACCATTCAAAACATTGTAACGTGTCCATCTTCGAACTGTCTCGGTGGTAATCAAGCCTGCATACAGCGGATGTCACCTCGAGGCTGGCATGGATTACCGGACATATTTCAAAAATGCTGAACGAGGGTTACTTCAACAAATACCTCTGAACACTCTCCCAGACTCCCCGTATGTCGATCAATAGCCTCATAGGTTCAATTCATCTTCTGACAAAATACTCCTAGGTGATGCGCCGTTTGAAACTGATCGCCGTATGGATTGCTCCCAAAGCCCTTTCACCTCTCTTTCGGCAAAGTTTATACAATCAGTCAGTTTCCCCGCCAGACTGTTACCCTGATAGACATTCAGGTTATAGGACGATTTCATAGGCGGGAGCCTCCTTGAACCCTGTTACTTGGGTCCTCATGAAACGAGTTTGATATTACCAGAAGATCAAGGAGATGGAGAGGACAGTGAACGAATTGTTTCCACAGCACCCTTCTTCCTGTAGACCATCGGGATCACAGCGTCTTCTACCTCCGAAAGTGTTGGAACTTAACCTGAATGTTACCCCACCGAGGAGAGAGCCGTTGCGATGAGCTACAACGCATCCATCCATTTGAGGAACGTTTACTGCGGCACTGTGGGTGATTCAAGTTATCTAAATTGCAAACGGGGAGTGAAGTGTGATGCATGAGAGATGTACCTCGACTGACAGTGGGAGGTCGTGTATTTCCTCCAGGAGGTTACGTCCCAGGGGCCCTGACAACAAAGTTAGAGGTGAAGAGTTGTCAATTAGGGAGTATCACAAACTGCGGATAGCAGAGCCTTCCCTCCGAGATTGTCTGCCCCATGAGTCTACGAGACTGAGCGAGACGAGCGGCGCCAGGGAACGAACTGGAAGACGATGTGTGCATCGACACTGGATTCTGTCATCAGATATATTGACCTGTTGCCTGACAAGAGCCGTCATATCCAGGGTGAATGCCAACTTTTATCAGGCCCCACGCGTGATATGGTTTCCACATTTTCGGTCTTCAAGTTTCAGACCGACGGAGTCCTCTCCTCAACGGCCAGCCCTGTTGCGAACCCTCTGAATGCCCGACGTCTTTGATATGCTGCGCTTCTGCACATGGGTACACTACGATATCGCTTGTCAGGGATAACCATGCGAGCACAAAACAGATACAACTTCACCTCCAGCGTCCCACAACGCGCATATATGCGAGCCACAAGAGCACCAACCTCGACCTCGACCTCAACCCGCACCGTTCTAGATCACCATTAATACCCTCATATAGTCCTCAACCCAAATGGCACCCAACCGAATTTCCGCAGAATTTCCCCTTCACCCCCACTCATCATCAACAACACCTTCCGCCCCTCACGCTCGAATACCACTTTCGACGACGTGATATCCTTTTCAAGGCGCTGATATTCTTCACTCCGAGGCGATGAAGCAGAAGATTATGACAAGTACTGCGGGTTCTTCGCTTTTCTCGAATTTGAAGGCGGCGTCGGATTCGATGGTGGTTCAGTTGTTGAGAGGGGAGACGTTCCCTTCCCTTGTTGATAGTTGGTGGTCGTGTCATTGCACATCGGAAACCCGTCGGGGTCACGTAAGACTTCCACTTCTTGGACCTGCCTCCGTAAAACATATTTTGTTGTTGTCCGGCGTAGCCTGGTGATTTCGACATCAAACACACCGATCTACCTTGCCATTCGTGCTGTCTGTACTCCACTCATTTGCGAAAACACCGTCATCCTCAAGAGCTCGGAGAATTCACCCCGAACACAATCTATAGTGATTGAACCATTGATAGAGGTAAATGGTGGGGGTCTCAGGATAGAAATCGCAACTCACTCGACTTCTAGGCTGGCGTACCCAAGGGTCATCTCTATGTATAAAGACCAAGCTCTGGCGCTCACCGCCGAAACGATCGCCAACCCTCTCCTTCTCCGAATCAACGTACGTGCACAAACCAGACTTGCATACCATATTACCTGATAATCGACAACCCAAAGTTCACAGGAAGGAAGTAATAAGGTAGGGAGGATCATCGCAGCAGAAGCCACAAAGTATCTCAGACCCTGCGTTATCGAATTGGGTGGAAAAGCCCCTGTCGTCGTTAGTATCGTCCCGTCTATGTATTACAAACACACATGAAGCCCTTACCTGGTACAATTTCAGGTGCTCGATGATGCTGATATTGAGTCCGCAGCTCGAGCGATCGTATATGGCATAATTCTCCACTCGAGACAATCCTGCATGTCAACGGAACACATTATAGTTCAACGAGAACCATCGGAGAAACTCATACCAGAGATCATGCGGATCATGCAGTCTCTGAAAGCCGGTGACCCTCTCAACGATCGCACAACACAACTCTCCGCCTTGTTCAATGAAAACGCCGCGAAGAATGTACTCGACGTGACCAAGGAGTAAAGGACGAAGAAGCAGAATCTTGGTTGGGAATTTGGAGAGAGAAGGAGCGATCTTCCAACCTCATTTGTTGACGAATGTCAAGGTTGGTTTTGGAATGTGGGAGAAGGAATGTTTTGGGCCTGGTGTGTCGAATTTCTAGTATTTTCTATGAACAACCGCTGGACATTGTTTAATCTTGCTCGTGTCTCTAGTGTCAATCGTCGCAGTATACCACCGAGAGGTCATTGACCTCGCCAATAAACCCGAGTATACGCTGACCTCGGCAGTATGGACCAAAGACGTGAACCTCGCCCGGAAAGTGGCGGGGCAAATCCGATCCTGTATGTAGTCAGAATGCTCCACTTCATCATCCGAGGGAACTGCTTACCGTTCTTCGACCGTCAACACAGCGTGCGCCGACATCAACGGACCTTCCATGCACGTTGAAGCACTGCGCGCATATGGAGGCCTCGGGTCAGTCATTGTCTTCCTGTCCATTCCGAAAGTAATTGATTCGCGGTTTATTGATGAACCCTCACAGCGGAGCATCGGGTTATAGCGGTTTGGACGTTGAAAGCTTCACCGACTTGAGGATGGTCGTCGTACACTCCGCAGGCCAAAAAGTGTACCCAATTGTCGAATAAATCATCGAACGAAGAAGGCCCAAGATTGAAAGCAATTGCTGAGATAATTGGAAAGAGTTGAGATTGCGGATGATTACATGTATAATACTGTACTGCGATTGCGGAGTTTGGCAAATGTCCCGATATGATGAATCTAGCAAAACACAAGGCAGTGATTGTGATATTACCGTCAGCTCACCAAGCAGAGACACATCTGGCACTGAAGGACTCACCAATGTAGTTGTCTCACATCCGCTCCAGGCTGACGCCGTTTTGATCCAAGTAATAAATATCCGTCCATGAGAGCAAGGTCAAGCACTCGGCGATAACCCATCTACAGGTGCATTTGTAACGTGCTGTACACGTTCATAAATGGCCCTCTTCTTCATAGACTCCTCCAATTCTTCTTCTCGTCTCCGCATCTTCTCCTTTCGTCTTTCGTCATCTCGTAATACTCCTGCATACATTGTCTGATAGACGGCGTCAGTCCTGGTTAATTTGATTGACAAAGAGATACGTACATCCGATTCTCGTTTCTGCAGGAAATGAACGCCCCATATTATCGTGGTCGAGGCAACAAACGAAGCCAGAAGTGTGGCCTTGGCGACTTTCGACATTGATACAACGAATTGAAGCTGATATGAAGGACTATGAACCCGATAGTCCTGTATTTCTGTCTGTGACGAAAGGGAATTGAGGTATCTCGCCCGAGTCTGGTTTGCCAAGTTGTGTGGGGTTTGAGAAGCCCTTCTCCGCGTCCGGGGTGACCCGAGGAAGAAACCGGAGAATGAGCGCACTTTCCAACACACAGAAATGGTAAACGCCACAAAGCCTTCTCGCCAAGCCACTTCTGACCAGCGAATGAGCGTCTACGCGTCCACCACTCACCTTCACACCTCAGGATGATCGGAAACCTGCTCATTGTAATAGCCATCCTTGCTATCCTCCATGGTATGTCATCCATCCAAGTTGGTTTCGTTTGTATATTGACCTCAGTGTTCTCATCCGCAGCTGCATACTCCACCTATGAACGTTCGTGTCCAGTATCTCTTGAGATAAATTCTGTTGTGACCTTGGATTATTCATGACAGATCTATCATACCTGAAAGCACTCGGCAGACCAGAAGGCTCAATTCCAAATGACGTATGTCATCCAAATCTCCTCCGACCAAACACTCACTCACGTTCTTCACAGATCATAATTGAAGCATTCATATCTCTCATTCTAGGGACAATAGGAGCAACAGTCCGTACCCCCGAACTGAGAGAGATCACATGGCGAAGTGAGATGAAACGAAGGTACGCCTCTCCTCTAACACGCAACATCCTCTTCTTGCGTATCTTACAGCAGACCAATTCTCTCCTTCTATTCCGCAGAGCGCAAGAAGAACTCGATCCTAGACTCTCCTTCAAACTCTTCGCGCAAAGAGCTGGACTTCTATCCGTGGATCCACCTTCAAAAGAACAAGCCCCCAGCAGCAATAAGCAATAGTACCCATGTTGTAGCTTGCCCACTCGATTGTACACGTATACCATCCGCGTCCAGCGCGTCTTACACGCAAACTATGACGGACTTCAACAGCAAATCTTGATGTTCATCCGGAATGAAGCCCGAATAGCCAGACTCGACCCTCAAACCCTGAAGATAAACGAAACTCTATTCCATTACTTCTACGTTTGACGAAACCAACATCGAGAGGGACAGCAAAGCAACACATTCACAGTGAAACGCACTGATGTACGGGGCAAAGAGAAGAAGATAATCGCAGAGTCGAAGTCGAACAACCAACAGAAGAATGCAATAATAAGTAAACGAATAATTTCAGTCTGACTTTTTTCGAATTCGAAGTATAGCTATAGAAGAAAAGAAGTGAAACGTTAAAATGACATCGTCCACTGAATAGGAATAGATGTATGCGTCGTTCGTTAGGAGTCTTTGTGTTTTCTGCTCGTTGAATAATACGTCGCTGAAACATTAAGAAATAATTAAAAGATGAAGATGAAAAGTCTGTCAGATGATTGAAGAAGAATCTTGGATATAATGATGCGTAAATGCACACAGAAAAGCGAACCAAAGCTACCACCATCAAAGCCTCGATCCCAGAGCAAAAATATAGGACAGGACCGCATCCAAAAAATCAAGCCAGAGAAAAAGAGGTAGATCAAAAGGTATATTGTCCATTCATTCCAACAATACAAGAAGCAAATGAACTAACTCGACCCACAACCAAGACCACCGACTACGCTCAGGCTGCAACACCCACCGCTTGTCTCGCAGACGCAACCTGTCCCTGGCCCGTAATCGTAGCTCTTCGATGTTTCATCCACGGCGTCGCGTTCTCTTCTACAGGTTCATCTTCAGAGGGCGGCGGAGAAGGATACGACTCCACAGGAGACAAAACCTCACTCTGTCGTGACACTTTCGTCTCCACCACACTCTGCAAACTCGGAGGTGCCGCGATCTGGATATGAAGATTCGGTTGAACATGCGGGTGAGTCTGGGAATACGTCGCAGGTCCAGGTTTCTGCTGCCCAGGAACAGGCGGTACAACTTGACCTTGACCCTGACCCTGACCCTGTCCTGGTCTTGAAGGTGGAATAGATGGTAAAGGAGGAGGAGGGTGAACAAACGAATGGTGGTGGCGGTGTGCCGTGGTATGTGCCCTAGGTCGGGTGTACGCAGTCGTAGCAATCGGAACCCCAGTACTCTGAACCTCAACTTTCTCCTCCACGCTCTCTTCTCCCTCTTCCCCCGCTTCAACCAACTGCGTCCTCGTACTGGGCAACACACCCTCCCTCGCATTCTCAACCCTCCTAGCCTTCTTCTCTCCCCGCTCAACGTCACTCTTGGCATTATTATAACACCACAATCCAAAGAACGTCAAACAGATGCCAAACCCTTGCAACGCATGTACCCGTTGCGAAAACCAGACAATCGCGATACAAATCACCGCTACTCGTTTGATCAACGAGGCGATCGAGTACGTGACCGGCGATGTCTGCGCAAGCAACACAAACGCAATAACATTCTGCAAGAAATGCACCGTGCCGTTCAAGAAGAAATTGACGGGTGTTGAGTAACCATGGGGAGACGGTGGTCCATGTGGCGGATGACCAACGTGGCTCGCTGAAACCGCTGAAACCCGACCGGAAAGCAAAAGTGATGGGAGGTCATAATATGCCCATATGGGCACCATCAAGAGAAACGCCATGCTTGACGAGTAGAACAGCAGATTGACCTTGTCCAACTTGTGTGATGTGGATGTGCTGTTCGTCGGCATGATCTTCTTGAAGAAGATATTGGATGACACAAAAACGATGGCCGAACCAAAGGCGCATAGGAGACCGAGGGCGTTGGATGCGGACATGTCAGAACTGCAGGCGAGTATGACACCGATCGTAAGCGGGATGAGAGAGAAGTAGGTTTTTGGTGAGTAGCTGACTCCGAAGAGGATGGCGTATGCAGCGACGGTGAATAGCGGGGATAATGCCTATATGAAACCGAATAACGTTAGCATACTCTCGAACAGAAAATCTGGAGTGTACGGCGCGATGATCGGCTGTAACGTATTTGTTGGGACTGCGGGCGGGACGCCGCAGTATGGGGAGGAAAGAAAGACATAAATGGACCCTCACCTTGATGGTGTGCACGGTGCTAACTGGTATCCGCGAGATGGCCATGCTCGAGAAAATATGGCCTCCAACCTGGAAGCATCCCATGGGGAAAGTGCTCGTGAGAATGGCCTTTGTCGGCCGTCGTAGCTTCGTAAAGTTGACAATGGGGCTCATGAAGAGTAGGCAATACGCAGCGACAAACCCAAACTGAACAAACGTGAGCGTTATGGGATAGCGGAACTGGTTCATGATCGCTTTTCCGGTGTTTGACGAGAGGGCGGAAGACGTGTACCATAGGCCGCAAAGGACGATGAAACGAATGGTATCTCCGGACGGGAAAGCGGGCGCCGATGCGGATATTGATGTTGAAGAGGTAAGGGAGGGCCGTCGTGAGGAGAGGAGTGCCTGGAGGGAAGGAAATCGACGAAGGACAGATTTCCTGAGATGTGACAAACGGTGTAGAGCCCATGATGAGTGCTTCTGATCGTCGTGGTGAACGGGGAGACTTTGGCGAGTGCGAGGATCATAACCTGCCAGCCAGCTGGGGTTTGATTGAGCACGTTTCTCGTCGAAAGCGTCGAAGGATGTCCATCCTGGGGTGTCGAGCTTTTGTCGTGAAGGTGCCCAAGGGCGGTGAGTTTGGTGACCGTTCATGTTTCTTGACCGTGTGAGATTAGTAGACGAGTCCGAGAGAGAGCTAAAGTATTGTATGGGGTCTATCAGGGGTTAGCACATCCAAGGGGGGGCGGATGGATAGGAAAAGGATGATGGCGGTGAAAGGCGACCGGCGACGAGGAGCGGTTGATAGCAAACCCAGCGAACTGATACCGCCAATAACCGCCTCAAGAGCGCCCAAAACAGACGCCCTAACGCAATACAATGTTTCAATTCAATCGATATAATACCCCCTTTATATAGAAATAAATGGCCGATACTATCTTCTTCTTATCTCAATCACCAGCGTATCTTGTCTGGTGAGGCAACGCAATTGTATTCAGAGACGCAGAGATATGCCTTCCATTCCTCCCACTCGAGGCACCGACATATCTCGGAACACCGTCCTACACCCACTGGCACATATTGAGATATCCTGGTGCCTGCTGACTTGCCCATAGTACGTACAATGTCTCCGGAACCGGTGGTTTGCAATCATCGACATTCCAAGCCCATAGAGCCGCAATGGCAGAAGCACAAAGAACCAGGCATGCCGGCCTCCTCGTCCGATGAGATGATTGGCATTGTCATGAATGTCAGCAACCATCAATGGGAAGGCTTCTGGAGCTGTTTTTCGGTACGAACATAGTACGTGCATCGACCGCGTTGTATGTCATGGTAATTCTATTAGGCATGCCTGTTTCCTGCAGATTACAGAGACTCCTTGCACGCATGTGGAGCATATCTCTTCACCACTCTTTCAGAGCCATCCTCATGTGCAACCTCACGTCTAATTGGCTCCTCATGATTGATGCTCTCGATGAATGGTTCTCCAAGCTTCAATGCCCTATCTTAATCCACCGTAGACGTTAATTCGATGAACGTTGCGGATCAGGTACCAAGGAGATGAGGGTGCTCTTGATTCGTCATTTGGAGTACCCCATCGAGGTATTTGTCGAGGGTTGTGTGCCTGAGTCGGCGTGCCTTTGCTCTAGGTCGACAGCTGTCCAGTATATATATCTTGCCAATATCTTGCACCACTCTTCACGCTGGACGCCACAAGTCCACGAACATCTCGTTTTGTCCTATATGAGTCTTTATCCCCTGAAATGTGACTTGAAGACGTGTGGGGATATAAAGGTAATAGACCCAATAACAGTCATCCCTGTACTATGTCATCCCACTCACTATAACTTCGTTCAGACATTCTGGCTGGTGTCAGAGTTTCGATTCAAAGGCTGCGACCCTCGCGTGTCGCTTTCTTTCCGATAAAATGAGCACGTGATCGTGCTTCAAGAATGAACGAAAACCAAAGTTCTAGGAAGGAAAAGGTATAACAATGTTCGAAGCATTCACACCTTTCTGACCCATATCTTTGGGTGCCAATGATGCAGTGAGTTAACCAAATCCCTGATGCCCAACACGAAAATGTAACTTCATCATGTGACAAAACGCGATCACATGACGTCTCTTTCAACCCTGAAACGCGTCTCAGCTCGCCAGGTCACGCACTCAGGGTGTCAGGTACGAACTCGGCCGTGTGGTGTGCTAGATTTTGAGCTACATACAGGATAAACTCCCAGACCCGGAAACAATCAAGGTCAAATAACCTCCTACAAACAATCCGGACCATAGGCTGAGTTCGCAAACTCGCGTTGACTTGGAGTCGAAAAGTAATGGGACATCCAATACTCGAGCTCTTGTTTCGATTCTCGACAGTAAGAACCCTTGTATCGGATGTGAGATCATGCACTGAAAGACGTGAAATATATATTATACCCAAAACTGTGAGAAGGCTCAACACGATGAGCCGTTCTATAGATGACTGAAGGGTCCGACTGATGAATGACAAGCAAGCTTACACCAAGGACCAATTACACAAGAAAAACTAAGATAATCGTTGCAGCATCTCATTGAACCCTACGAAGTTCTCGCTTTCTTCGATGACGGAGTGCTCGAACGAGACGCCTCGTCCCCATTCGACCGACGTTTCTGAGCGGGAGGAGTCTCTTGTTCAGCCCACTTAATCTCCAGATCCTCAACCCACTTCCCCCCCTCCGCTCCATTAAACAACCAAACATGACTACCATTCCCAAACCAACAACGTTTCAGCCCAACCCTTACATAGAAAGATTCGTACACAGCAAAAACGTACCTCTTCCCCACACGCTGAGGTTCCTTCATCTCGGGACCTTCTGATAATCGCTTCCTCGATCTCATCCGAGGCACGTTGAGCGAATTCTCAGCTCCTGCATTCTGTGGTTCTGGCAGATCCCAGTCTAATTTACGGCAAAGTTGGTTCACTACATCGTCCGCGTTCCCTAGGAGGACGATCTATGGGAACGAAGTAAACTTTAAGTCGGGGTAATCTAAATCCGAGGGGAATACTCACATCGGGGTTCACGTGTCGGATTGGTGTCTTGTTGATTACTATCTGTAAATGGTGTTTTAACAAACGTGCTATAGAGTTAGGCGTGGAAAAAATACCTGAGGAACGGAATGTGGAAGATGAGCTGGAACGACGTCAGGATGCTTCCGAATTGACAGATACTGAAGGGGACTTACAAAGCATCTCAGCGACTGGTGAAACTTTGAGCGAAGTACCAATCACGAGTATCAGATCGACTTGTGGTCTATCAGCAGCAAGGGCTTTATCAAAGTCATCCGAAAGTTTCTCCCCGAAGAACGTGATATCAGGCTGTCGTGGGTTTCAACCTCAGCCACGGACGTCACCCTCTATCAGAATTGTACACACCTTCATAATACCAGGAGGGTAGTCAGGAATATCAGGTTCTTCCTCGTCCTCTTCTTCCCATACATTCGACGATTTCCTTTTCTTGCCCTTTCGCTTTTGTTTGGGAGGTTTAGGTGGAGCCACAATCACAGGAGGACAAAGACTACACAGAGGGACACGATGGTTCATGATATCATCTTCTACTGGTATCACCAGGAACGCGATTCCTGCAATTGATGCAATTGAACGCCAGTTGCAAAAGACCCGTGGCATTGAAGGACTTTCTTAACTCCAGCACGGGTTTCTAGGGTGTCTATGTTTTGAGTATAATTCTTTCGGGTACTATGAGCCTCTCGAAACTCAATCCTGTGGCGTCAGATACTCACCCGGAGCAACTATGATGAACGTCAGCATTTGGAAGCGAGCAATAAGAGCAGAGACTGACTTTACCCTTGTCTTCTACGAGTTTGATGAATCGGTGGAGCACGGTAGAGGGTAATGAAATTAGACGGGTATAATTTGGACTGAAAAAAGTAAGCTTTANNCTTTGGAAGGGAAGCTCGATCGGCGACCTACCTAGCAAATGAGCTTCACGCAGAAATTCAATTCAAGATCAATTCAGCGTCGATATCCCAGATACCGATCCCACTTACTAAAATACTGGAAAAAGGTCACCAAGCTGGGTAAGATCAGCGCAATCTCAAAATGATTATCAGCTTACCAGCAGGGTTTCCTTTGAAATAGGTAATATCGAACCTAAAATCGGGGTTAATTCAGGTTACTCACAAAATCGTGTGCAGGAGGCTTACATCTGTTGAGGATCATCTAGATTATACTCTCCTCTACTCTGGAGGGTCGCATATAGACCGTTTCGAGAACGAAAGTCAGGAATACCACAAGACACACCTAGACACAAGTTGAAAACAATATTTACTCAAAACACGACTATCATCGGAAATGACACGGAAAAATATCTTACTTATGCCTGCACCAGTGAGTATCAAAATGTGTTTGGCATTACGAATGAGAAACACTGCGTCGTCGACAGTGTTGTACATGGACAACTTCTCCCGAGATTCCAGCCTGTGAGACCATGAGAATCGTAAGAGACATTTCGAAAGGGAAAGTGTGTGTGGACGCACTCTCGGGACATGACAACTTCCAGAAAATACAAGAGAGTCTTCTGGCGTTTCTGCCGGAGTTCTGCACACTGTCCGGAGAAGTCGGCACGTCAGAAAGCCGGGTGGTGTTTTTGCGACGCACCAGATAGTAACCAAATGCATAGAGCAACGTAGGTATCGGAATGGCCCTATTGACCACATATTCCTTGAGGAAGTAGTTCCTCCCTAGGGTCCATGTAGAATCAACCAACGAGCACATGTTATGTCAAAACAAAAGAGATCTCACTTACCATATTCCTTGAGGGCGGTCATCATTTGTTGAGCCTCGTCTTTCGACCAAGCTTCCTCGCCTAAACGACCAAAAACTCCAAGTCAGTAACCCATCGCGATCCTTCGAAACCAACAACACCACAATGACAGAAGGCAATGAAGTCGAAGCCAGAAGCCCCAACACAATTCACAGCTAAGCGCCAATGAATCGAAATGTATTGATCATTCTAAATCCTCACCTTCCTTGAGGTACGGAAAGATACTCGCCCATTCATCATGGGCATCCGGATCGTCATGCGAGAAAGCAGTAGGTAACTCGTCCTCATCTCCATCTTGACTATCACAATCTTCACCATTGTCAAACCCATCAAGAATATCCTCAATCGTCTCTCGGTCGACCTCAACTACCTCTGCGGCTTCAATAAATCCATGCACCTGAAGTGTATGAATTCTCCGCAAGGCTTTCTCAGCACGACTCCTCTTCTGGTGAGGAGCCGTAACCGCCGCGGAAGCAACAGTAGTGCCGTTTGAGGCTAGAGATGAGGAGTTTGTGACGGGTGGTGTAGGACGTTCCATCACCACACGGGGGCGAGTTGGGTGTCACTCAAAGAGTTGCGTTTAATCCGGAGTGGCGGCACCCGCATAATTTTCGCGCGTCACGCGGTGAAGAGACGGAAAGACATCCAAAACTGGGATGGTGAGTGCAACAAGGTGCGCATTCAAGTTGGGACTTCACTCGGAAGAACACGAAGATCATGGTATTTCAAGCGAACAGTGAAGAGACACAATTGTACACATATGATGGGCGGAATGAATACAGGGACTTCAACGGCTCCGTTCACAAGTCAAAGATGCTTGGATTGTCAAGAAGAAGTTGAACTGCGCATCAATGGATCAAAATGTGTGCGTGTACAAACGGCGGGGTATACTGCGCAACGCAATTTATCGACAACACCGATGCAAAGGAACAAAAACTTGGCGTGAGGAATACGAAAACATGTCGGATGTCGCGAAAAAAAACAGTAGTGAATCGGAGTGGAAAAAGGGGATCCGTGAACACGCTCAATGAGCGGTATTCGAGTCCGAATGAGGGCGTGCAAACTTCCAAGAACTCGTAACGAATACTTTCAGTCTTCATTCCATTCTTCGCCAGTCAACAAGAGCTCGTCATCTTCCTCGTCGCTCCCCTGAGGGGGCAATGGTTCGCTGTCAATCTTCATTTTGATTGTCGGAGGTGCTTTTCGTTGTCTGCCTTTGTTTACTGCCTTTGTTGCGCCAACTCCGGTTCCGTTCATCTTGCCCTTGTCATTCATACTCAGCGCAGAGATAGAACTTGAGTTGGCAAGTGTGACAGTCCCGGACCGAGTTCGGCGGGTCGAAGAACGAGAAATTTTAGTATACTGAGATTCTTTCATGAAAGAAGTCGAAGAAGTCTCCCCAGCGGGTCGCACAAAGTCTGAAGCCCGAATTGTGTCGCCTCTTTTACGGCGTGGACGGTTCTGTAAATCAACTCCTCTTCTGGGATAGTCATCAGGACCCGAATCATCATTATCAAATCCTGGGTCCCGACGACGATTTCCTGTACGTGTGTCAATAAGAGAGAAAAAAAAGACTTGCATGTCAACACACCATTCAGGTCCAGATCAGCGAACAAAGTTCCGAGGTCGTCGTGGACGAGCGAACGAGATGGCGCGTCTTGAACGCATGTAGAAAACACAGGGGGCCGAGATTCCGAGACAGCCATGGAGAGGGAGAAGGCAGGGGCAAGCTGCGTTGCGTCCGACTTTCGGACTGATGACTGCGAGACGTCGAGCATGTTCTTGGGTGCCATGACATCAGTGATATACGAGGTCTTACGGATGTGTCCCGGAGAGTCTTCGTCGGTGATATACGTTGAGAAATCCAGTGGAGACGAGAAAATAGAGTCGCTAGAAACGTGCATAAGAGTGCGCCTTCGTCTTCTTGGCTGTCTAGGGGAGGGCGGAGGAATCAAAGCCCTCGCAGCAGTCGCAGCCTTCAACGCGAAGTTGTCGGATGCATCAGACATATAGGCATCGCTATCATCTGAGTAAATCTGCGCCCTTCTAGCGCGACTGGGGCTAACAAGTTTTCCTTTGTTCGCCGGGGTGGACGTTTGAACGGGGACGTCAAGGTAGAACGAGCCAAGTCGGGCATCCATAGTTCTCACTTGATGACCAAGTCTTTCCGGGGAGCGGACCTGGATATTGGGAGGTACAAGCCAGCTAGTTCCTGAGAATGATTCCGAGGTGACAGAGGGCAAAGTCGGGATCGATGACGTTCGAGTATGCGTTGTTTGCATTCTAGCAGAGGCATAGCATTCAGACGCAGTGGATTGAGGCTCTGCTGGATAATTCGCCAAGCCTTCAGAGGACCCTCGGGAGACATGAGACAAGTCACTTGCGCTAGCACGTTTCGACAGATCGGAGGACAGAGTTCTAGCCTTGAGAGCGTCCTGTAGGCGCCGACGTCTCGATTCGAGAGGAGAACCAGCGCGAGAACCCGGACGACTAGAGAACGGGGAAGCCAGTCGACGAGATGTTGCATTTTCCTTGAGGTTTCTTGAACTAGTTCGTGAAAGAGCACCGCGAGAAACAGGAATAGGTGAAAGGGACTCCGCATCTGAGGTACTGACGGATTGAGAAGGAGTGCCAGATTGAGTAGACAGACGCGGCGTCCGAAACGAGCTATCTGTCAGCGGCCTCGAGAGGACAGCCTTCGACAGCAAAGATCGCTCGGGGTCACTGGACAATTTGGATTTCTTTGGATCACAGTTGGCGATCTTTTCTGCTGTGTCGGAAAGTTGGCGGGCCCGTTTGATCATGCGCCTTGACATCTCAGTAATTGTAATGTCATTGTCGTCTGTGTCTTCTTCAAGACGGGAGATAGGGGATGGGTCTAAGGGCCGCCGAGGGCGACTCATGCTGTTAGCGGGTTGATGTCCTCCGCCTCCACGTCCCTGCCTAGTGGAATATGTCTTCGGACGCTGTGGGTGGACTTGCATGCCGACGTGATTTCGGGCAAGATGGCGGTGTTGAATGAAGAGAAGTGCCAGTGTGCCCGAATACGAAGCAAAGGCGGCGGCAGGGAAATAGCGAGGCAATAATTGGACGGAAGACTTGGCTACGTAATCGAACACTTTGGTTGCCTTTTAGGATTGCTCCCGCGAAGACGAGTCACGTCATCGAAAGTCACGAGGGGCGACGCGTCGAGTGTCACGCGACTGTGTCTTCCCGAAAAGGCAGCATGTTCAATAGGCGTAAATAGATCTAGCCACTGTTTCGCCACTGTTCCACGTCGTCATTGGTGCGTGTGAAGCTGTGTGAAGTGCTCAAGCTCATCAACAACATCCCCGGCAGAGCCTGAGAGACAACAACAACCATCACCACCTCACCACGAATGCTCCTAGAGCACACTCAGCGACACGTATAATTACTAGCTGGCCTAAGTCCCTCGCTTTTGCCTACCTTACAGCGACTATTTTGCATCAATGGTGGTCACAAGAAGGCCACCGGCCCCTGTGCCAACTTCGCGAACAAATTCTTCTCAACCTATCCCTCGAGCAAAGACCAAAACACAGCACGACTCTACCCAGCCATCAGCGCCCAGTCCGCTCTCGAACGGTGTCACACACCAAACTGTGGACCAGAATGCAAATGACCAGTCCAAACCAGTCGTAGAGGTGAGTTTTCGTTTCACCTATTTACAGCAGTCTTGCCTTTGAATGTCACATCGCACTGCGCACGAGTCGCACATCCTTTGTGGAAACGTTCTCCCGCCTGTTTGTCTAGCCAGGCGGTGTTGATCACCTGTCATGAATTTTGACAGTGCTTCCCGTCTTTACTTGACTGGTGTACTCATTCTATGTTTGTCTGCTAGTCGGAGTCCCCTTCAAAGAAAGGGAAGCACAAGAATAAGGCCAAGCAGAAGAAGGCCGACAAGGTCAGTGGTTAGCACCTTCCCATTCGTGTACCGAAGGCTGAGCTTCTCCCAGAAAGCGAAGAAGAAGGGGTCAGGATTTGTGGACCTGTTGACGCGTGTATTCCTTCTTTGGTTCACCATATACACACTCTCCGTCTGCCCAACAGATGAGAAACTACAGTCTCCGTTGTGCCGTGGACTGCAATATTATCGGCAACTGGTGCTGGATCCCTTTGTGCTTCCGCCCATCAAGTTTGCACTGTCTCATCCATCCATCGCTCCCTACGTGGAACGCGCAACTCCTTACGCTAACCAGTTTGTATCTACCGCCACACCCATTGCGATTCGCGCCCGAACAGAATGGAACGCTCGAATAGTTCCTCAGTGGAACAAACGCGTCGTACCTCTTTGGAATGCGCATGTAGTTCCTCAATGGGACAAATATGGCGCACCACAGGTAACCCGTATCGAGAAACAACTTGAACCCTATCGTCTCAAGGCTGTACACGAATATGAGCGTCGATTAGGACCACACCTCCGACTTGCCGTATACAATCTACAAAAATGGCAGCGCCAAGCTCAACCATACATCATTCTAGCTGCAAACAAGACGTATGATGGTTACCAAAAATCGAAGCCTTACACAATTCCTGTGTTGCAGCGGTTGAAGGGACTTTTTGCGCGGCTTGCGCGATTCCTCGCGGCCCAGCGACGGCAATACGTTGACCCACATGTCAAAATAATCTGGGACCGAGTCATCGAACTAAGTAGCGGCAAGTCACGACCAGAAACCGGGACCAGTCCAGCTGCCACTCATGCAGCTTCATTCGTCTCATCTTCATCATCGATTGGGCAAGGTACTCCTTTATGTTCAATTTTACAGACAGATTCTGACACGATCGTAGCGTCTCCTCCTTCAATTACGCCAGTGGTCGTTTCGGAATCGGACTCTTTCCAAGAGTCAACTTTTGCCACCTCACCGACATCCACGGCCTCCGGAAAGTCCCAACGAGGAGAGCAAAATGATGAAGCTGAAGATATAACACCTTTGCTTGCCAAGGACACCGCCCCTGCGGGTACCATAGCAGCTAGCCCCACTCAGAGCGCTATACCTTCGGTTTCACAGGCATCTGACCATGCCTCATCCTTTGTGCCTGGGGAGGATCATGTCGAATCCTCAGAGCCTGTTAATTCTGGCTCCGACATTCCTTTCG
Source organism: Meripilus lineatus (assembly GCA_027627245.1). NCBI lineage: Eukaryota > Fungi > Basidiomycota > Agaricomycetes > Polyporales > Meripilaceae > Meripilus > Meripilus lineatus. The sequence continues at coordinate 61,090 of JANAWD010000013.1, read as the reverse complement.
ACAGTAGCGCTTCCACCGCCATCCCACATTCGGCGCAGTTTAGCACGTCCATCAAGGATACAGTTTTGGAAGAGTCCGGCGTGTACTCTTCTTTGACACCCGATGGTCCAGGATCGGCACCGTTGACCCGTTTGGGGTCTGACAGAAATGTGGTCCCAGAATCCACCCCCACCTCGGTTCCGCAGAAGATTGACACCCCACCTGCTGAGGACGGAGATGTGGATTTGGACCAGTTTTGGGCCGAGCTCGGGTTGGGTGACGATATGCTGAATGATTCCTCGGAAACGCTCGATGCAGAGATACCTGAACCCACTGAATCAGAGGAAGAGAAAGCGGAACGACTTCGGCTCCGGTTGGAGGAAACTGCGAGGAAGCGGGCCGATATTACGACTCGACACTCCCAATGGGAAGCCCAGCTCGAAGAACGCTTTGAAGAGAACCTCAAGCTCCTAAGACGGGCTCTTGTTAGCATCCGGAAGGGCGCCGTTGCTGAACTGAAAGACTCGGTTGAGATCCGGAAAGAAGTTGAGACCCTGGTGGAGGAAGCGGAGAAATACTTGAAGGGGGCTGAAAAGTATCTGGGCAACTTGAGACGGGAATCTCGGACAGTCGACGACAAAAGGGCAATGTGGGACCGTGTGGTGGACAGGGTTGATAGCAAATTCGGAGAGCGTCTTTCGCAGACCGAGGCTTTGGTGAACGGCTGGTTTAACCAAGTATTGAACAAGGAAATTGAAGAGGTGTGCTTTTTTTTTACGCCTGGCCAGATCGAATGTTATTCTGACAGAAGAACCAATTTTAAGGTTCGCAAACTCTCAGAGCAAGTGAAAGATATCGCGGACCGTGGACAAGCCGATATGGGTCTGGATTACGCGTGGTTGGATGACGTGACGTACAATGATTGGCAGCGATATCACGCACTTGTCCATCGTAAGTATTCGGTTTCGCTCATTGACGAAGGCTTGTTCATCTTGCTGATGTGATCCGCTTGACACACAGGAAGCGACGCGTTTACAGCAGAGGCTTTCTCCATTCAGAACGGATCGCACCCATCTCCACCGACAAACCCAGTCCTTCCTGCCCTTGAGGACCTCCAATCCGAAGTACAAGATGTTGTAGTCGGCTTTGAAACTCGTTTGCGGGGAATCAAACGCAAGGGAGAGCGCGCATTGGATGCCGGCCAATCGGACGAGTCTACGATTGAGACAAAAGACGAGACGAATCAGAATACAAATGAGAAAGAGAACGGTGACAGAGAAAGTGTTGCAGATATTCCACATGTCGTCATCGGGCGAAGCAAGAAGGAAGTCATGGAAGCCCTCAATCGGGTGGCGGATCAAGAAGGCTCAGCGACTTCAAATCCTCGATCTTCTTCAAACAAACCGGAACAAGTAATGGAGGAGTTGGTTCTTCAAGTCGAGGAGCAGGTCTCATCGTCCCCAAAGATGTTGCATGAGGAGTTATGACCTATTTCTGTCTCGGTTGATATGTTTTCAGATATGCTATTCGTTTAGTCACTCAATTTTTTTTCTTATTGACCATACGAACAACGGCGTCTCAAAGACCACGCGTCACGCCCTATTCCAAGCACCATACTATCATCAGCGGTCCTCCATCGCCGACGACTATGTTTTCCTAATTGTGGATATGAGGGCCCACTTTCCGTCTTCCTATCTCCCGAGGGTACTGTATCAACGGGATCCTCCTCTCATTTTGCACGGATTTTTCGTGGCACCGTATCAGTACCGCACACTTCTTTGTCCTATCAAACACGTCATCACAGATATTTCTGTCTTAGTACACCCTATTAGCGTTGAATTCCTGTGTTTTTTCTCGCAGTCAATCCTATACGCTATCAGTATCGCTCGCATCCTTTGAACCTCGGATCTTCACATTGACTGAATCTCCTACCTGATGCCCGCTCCCGCGCCTCTCTTCTGATTCGCCGACGTATACAAAGACCCCCCTTTTTCCCAAGTTGAGGGTCCAGCCATGACGAGTAGGGTTCACATGTACATTGCTCATTATTTTTGGCGTCCAACCATGGATCAATTCTCCAAGGAATGCGGCAGGTCCGGATTCCGCTTCCCTTTGCAATTGCAAGGTGCTTCAAATGAAACCTATATTACACACAGGAACCAATAAAAGAAGCGTTTTTTCGGAAGTTAAAAGGCAGTGGGTTGTGAAACTTTTGTTTTGAATTCAGGACCTCTCAAATTCGCTTTTCTCCGTCGAGTTTCATACCCTCTGAATTATCGGAGCCTATTGAGGGCTGAGAACATATACGACCAAAAAAACAAAAATGTATTGACAACAATAACAATTTCACGATACTAAGATACTGGCTCACAAGGACCATAACAGTTGGAAATGGGATAGACAAGTCCAGCCTTTTATGATCGCAATAGCAAACAGTTCGGCAGAAGAAAACGCTCAACTCGGAAGAAGCTCACAACAAGGATGGTTGGACGGCCGGGAAAAATGGAACCCAGAAGTGATATTCCGAAACGACGTGAAGAGTTACAGTTCAATTATCCCCGTTCTCTCCGTCGACCTTCGTCCACCGCAGATTTTCTTCATAGAAATCAAGGAGCTGTAAAAGTAAAGGGTAAGTTGGCCGTGGGTTGGTGTTTATTCGGAGATACTGACAATCTGTGGCATCTTCTTCCGGCAGATATCCGAGCGTTCCCGGCACCTGTGTTGATCACCAACCTTACCCTTGCCCTTATTATTGCTGAGAATACCACGTCAATATATCACACCAGGGATATGTCAGGAAACTGCTTACAGGATGAAATACACGAATAAGGTTCCGTCCTCGACGCGTTCTATCGTGTCGATTCTCTCAACGTACTGAGACCAGTCGTCCAGAGACTTGAGTTTCTTCAAATTAGAGAACTCCTCTTCTTCCTCGACCATGTCTTCGTCATCGTTCTGAGGAGGTGGCGGTTGCTTTGACTTTCTTGAAGAGCTAGCTTCAGTAGTTTTCTTTGTTGCCTGTCTTGCTTTCTTAGGCTTGGGAACTTCGACATCCTCTTCCTCATCCTCCGAGATGGACTGCGCTACTGCTGCCTTCGATTGTCTACCTCGCTTTGGGGGTGGAGGTGGTGCATCATCATCGGATGAACGAGCTTTCGTAGAGGACTGCGCTGCTCTGGCAGATGCATTCTTCGGTTTGATATCAAGCTTTCTACCTCTCTTTTCCTTTTTGTTCTTATGCCAAAACTCCTTGATGAGATCATCCGCATTTCTGTACATTGCATGGGGAGATGAGCTATGCAGCACCGCATACAAGAAGCAACATGCTTACGCGTCCTCTTCCGCAACCCAACTGTTCTGGGAGGAATCAAAGCCCTTCCACTTCACCAAGTAGCCAACGCGACCCTATTGACGCGACCATAACGAGCTCGTCAGTGACGTGTGACGCGTCAAACTGTAGATAGACGTGCAAAACAGACCTCTGGAAAGACTCCACGCCTAGCTTCCAAGATTGCCTCGATTTCGTACTCTTCCTCCTCTCCTTCCTCTCCTTCCTCCTCACCTTCCCCTGCCTCTTGATTGTCTACCTCCTGGTTTTGTGTTTCCTCTACATCATCCATCTCCTGGTCGCTATCTACGGCCTTTGCTGCTTTTTTCACGGCTACTGGCATGGGGAAGGGCGGGAGGCTAATACAACGCGACTGTGTTGTGGGAGTGGTTCAGCTGCAAGGCGCGTTTGGTGGGCAATTGCCGAACCAAACAACAGCGCCACAAGTCCCGGTCGAGTGTCCTATTTTGGTAATCACCATCAGGTTGGCCCTTCGGCTGTGCCACGGTGGAGTCTGTGCAACTCTCGATACAAACGCATGTTGAACAGACCACACAGGTCGTCGTAAGTCGATACTACTCCGATGAAGTGAGTATACGCAAAGAAAACCCCAATCTCACCGCATCCTAGGTCGTGTGGCTACCCGGGCCCGTCTCTGCTCCCTTGTGACACGTTGGGTCCAGAGAAGGTCCTGAAGCCAAACTGATTGGTCAACTCCAATCCGCTCTCTCATGGGGGCACTGCTTCTAGAGCGAAGCCGTGAAACTCCAAGCTAGAAGCTGCGGTATCAGTCTCACTCTCGCTCTGGATGGTGGAAGGCTGTAAAGTGGACCTTGATGGCCAGGGAAAAGTCTGACTGAGAAACCTCCTCGTGTCCTCGATATCTTCAACATAGAAGCTATGCAGGGACGCTCTTTGATTTTGTTCTTGCTTTACCTCCGCAGTTCCTCGATGCGATACGATATTTCGGGATGTCATCTCTCAAATGCTTACATCGTGAGTTGCCAATTCATTGAAATGCTCTGTAATCTATCTCGGACGCTCAGGAACCGCTGTTCCATTCACCAAAGCTAATCAAGGGTGTTTATACGTCGTGGCAGGGGTGATACACTGCCAGAAGTCTGGGCCAACAGCGCGTCATCTCAGCCAGGCTATTTTGTGCGTAATGCTTAATGAAATCCTCACACTGAGTCACCCAACGCTTCATGCAATCGGAACTACTTTCCCCGATTGTTGCACCCGAGAAATGAGAAAATGATGCTCAATATAGTTGTGTAAACTACTTACTATTATTGGTTTCCGACATTTCAGTCGTCCAGCTCACTGACACGCACTCCACTATTGTACAACTCGCAGTCTCGGGTGGTATTTGTGTAGCGATGATAGTGGGCCCTAGTCGGAATGCCCCTTATGAGAATTCGGACCTAACCAACTCACGTTCAGGTTTGGCAACCGCTTGGACTTCCATGCGGATCATGTTCGTTGTTCTGTTCCTCTCGGAAACGAGCGACTCTTCCTCGAATTAGGACTGTACCTCGCGGCGCCGTTAGTACCTCACTTCGATTACAGGGTTCGCTAGTGTGTATGATTGAGAGGATATCGGCTTGACGCAGTAGCCCATACCCGAAAACAGGGTGTCCATCACTGTACTTAGTCGTGTCCGAACAGAGTAATTTCTCAGGAGTCATGATCACCTCCAGAAAGGGTCTTGCATGCATCTAGCTCGTTGAGAGAATGATACCTTCCCGTGTATCACAACCCCATTACAGATTCATGACATATGAATCTTGTGTGGTCCTTATTCGGCGCAATGAGTTCCGTTCCTGGACTTCGACGTCTGCCAACAGGTAGTACCTTGTGCCCGAGGTGTCCCTCGACATAAACATGTCAGCAAGTCTATGGAACCGCACACATCGGCTTCTGGGCTCCATGTTTAAACCATAATTACGTTTCATCTGAAAGTTCATTGGCGTGCGCCCTTAAGTCTGCTTGCTTGGTTGATGCATTGGCGCTAACTCAGGGACTCTGATGGCACTGGGAAGTGAGATGGATGGAGGTGTAATTATGCCACAAAGTTGGGCCTAGTCAACAAATGCATCAACAACATGGGACGCAAGACAGCAATGTCACAAATTATCATCTCTACTCTAATCTCCTCGCCTGCGGGACGGACTGGCGCTCCGGCCTCTACCTTCTCGTCCTCGCCCTTTTTTTGGACCAGATGGAGGCGGTCTGACAAAGGCATAATCACATTGCAACGGTTGTTCCAAGAAGTTTGTACCGGATGCCCCATCTATTGCGGCTTGTGCTTCAGCCATTGTTTCATACTCGACCAAAGCATAGCCCTATGCAGTGTGCCACAGTCAGTGGTCAAACATACAGAGGAACCCAAACCAAGTAACCTTGACATAACCTGTTCGTCTGTCCAGGTTGAGATGCAGATTCTTAATTTCTCCAAACTCTGCAAACTTGTCTGTTACATCATCTTCCGTGGCCTCCTCGTGGACGTTTGTGACAAGCACAATCCAACCTTCTACCGCTACAATTTGTAAAGGACGCGTGTCTTGAGTTCCATACTTGAAGTTGAAATTATGTGCACTCACACCGAGCCGCCCTTGTCTCAGATCCTGAGTCTACCCTGTCGAACGTCTGCGAGGATGTAACACCACTTTCGTTGTTACCTGATTGAAGGAAACATGTTACATCATTTGAGGTCCACGTCGAGATTACCACACATCTTACCTCCGGTACTCTGGAATCCTCGACCTTTTCTCCTAACAATACCCCCAGAACCACCTATTGGACACGTGTTTTTGATCTAAGTCGGTACTGAGGTGGTGGTGTGACTTGCCTTCATCGATGTTCATTTCGTCGTCTGACATAGCGCCTTCAGGGATCAGGGGGTTGTGAGTGTATCTTGGAAAGACCGAGGCGAAGAGCGCTCAGGCTCGTGTCGATCCATCGCAGTTGATGCCGAGGACCGGGAGCGTTGCCGGTGGCTGTGGGCCGTCTCCGTTTCGAAACATAAACCCTAAAGTGAGGTTTATGGAAAATGCCGCAGCATTTTCGGGGAATGGTCTCGGTATGCTTGCAACCCTCCTCCTCTTGCTCATCCCCGAGAAGATCGAAGCGCTTCAAGTCACCCACATTCCAAGTATCGTAAAATGCCCTGACCCTTTTCACGGATATCACAGACACTTATTTTGAACGGGACTAGGCGCTGTGAAGTCACAGAAAACTAAGTATTTTCTTTTCTTGCGAAATTACACCATGAACAACTTGGCTTTTTTTTTCCGATTCGACCTGCTCCGATTTGACTTTCAGGTTCATTGCGACCAGGTCTCACCCTCATGTGGACTCACAGCACTCAATCAAAAGTTTGACCTACTACCTTCTTCGAACTACCAGCATATTCAAGTCTATATAAGACCTCGTCATGGAGTGGTCTCAGAACATACTCACCACATCTCATCGAGTACTCGAGCCCATCCACTCTTCTACTCTACATAAAATCCTCCTCACCATCTCATCCATCTCAACATGAACACCGGTCCACTCATCAGCCATCCCTGCATTGTCTGCTGTCGATCCACCTCCCTCTGGTGCAGTCGCTGCCAGAATGCATGGTACTGCTCTGCAGAGCACCTACAAAACGTACGCAGGAATGTGGCGCTCTGCGCCGACTGTGGATGCTCATTTGTTTCACATGTTAGGATTGGCAACGCCATCGCCGGGAATGTGTCCCCGCCAACGCAGGCCAACAGACCAACTTGATAGCCACTCCGCCGCCAGTGGCAGCCCAAGTGATCACAGTATCCGCAATTCTCTTCACCCCAGAGGAAGGTGAGAAAGTCCCGAGATCGTCGGGAGGTACCCACTAATTTTTGACGTAGAACGTTCTCGGATAATCACTGTTCATTGTCGCCCGCAGGGGACCGCCTCCCAAGGGATGTGTCCGATACCCATCGTTAGCGAATTCTTCCCTGGGGGCCCTCCGAGCACCATAATTTTGACTCAGGGTCTCAACGGGGAGCCACTCAGGTTCCCGCTTCATATCTGGTACTGCCCCGCATCTCTCGACAGAGGGGCGCCCGTGAATCGTGCCATTTACCGCATTACGTCCGGAGCCGCGGCAAAACCCTGGTGTGGTCCAGTCGTTGTGCTGAAGTTCAACGGATCCCGGAGACAAGGCTACTCAGACGCTGGCTCGAACGACCTTCCAGCACTGTCGGCATACTTCCTTGCTTTCAAGTAAAATCCTGGTGTTTGCCAGATATGAACGCGACCATGAACGCGACTCCCTCTGAACGAGGGCGCTTTACGCCTGTCCACCTGGGCACATTCAGAGCGACGGCACCCTACTTTAGTAAATAGTACTAACTTTCCGTTTGCTTGGTTTTTTTTTCTGTTATCACATTTCTACCTTTCAGCTTTCAGGCCCCTTTATTTACCTCAACTTCCCTTCTGCCTTTATTATTTTTTGCTTCCTAGTCTTGAACCAGCCAATTTTTTTTATTAGATTGCGTGTGAATAATAGATGTTGAGTTCCCGGAATCAAAACCTGTTCATATAGTTCTTCATTATGTTATCATCTTTGAATGACACTTCTGCGAGTTTCTGGCCTTTGACGGGCAGATTGGACGGATATTGAACGTGTTGAGTGAATACAAGGTCAACCAAAAATTTCCGTTCAGTGGGAAAATGTTCAGAGTGTTCCCATTGGAGTGTGAGGATAACTTCCGGCTTGCACATGTGTCTCTCGGAGGAGTGGAGAGACCACCCAACTGATCCGCCATCGCCTTTATCTTACCTCACGGATCACAACGCTTAACTCGCAACCACCTTCATTGGGGTATCTGTGTCTCACACTTGCTCGTCCGCAGCCAAGACGAAAACCATGATCACTTTTACTTCATTCCCACCTCCATCTTTCGACAACTCTGACGTGTCTGGCGGACATTACAGACAAGATGAAGACATGGATATGGATCTGGAAAACGATTTTGGAGAGGGCGCGAGCAAGAGATTAACCTATCCTGGTGAAACGTTGACATCTTCTCAAGCTTTCATGCGGTAAGCCGTCCCCTCGAAAATTTAGCAGTGAAAGGCTAACCTGAATGGGCAGAGGGCATGGGACATTTGTTCACGATGAAGACGTCGTTGCCTCGGTAGCAGGGACAATTGAGAGAGTCAATAAACTAATCACCGTTCGACCTGTTCGTACCAGGTTGGAACGGAACCCCTGCGGAGTCACACTTGCATTTCTAACCTAAATTGCAAGGTATAATCCGGAAGTCGGCGATCTGATTGTTGGGAGAATAACCGAGGTTAATCCTGTCGTATATGTCTTTCCTCTCCAATCTCTCCAATAACGCTGGCTTAGGTTCAACCTCGCCGTTGGAAGGTCGATGCGAACTCACGGCAAGATGCTATTTTGATGTTATCCTCGGTTAATCTCCCAGGCGGTGTGCAGGTATTCTCAGTTCGGGTTTACGGGACCTTCCTATCGCTCACACATGGAACAGCGTCGGAAGCTAGAGAGTGACGAGCTTCAGATGCGAACATTCTTCGAAGAAGGGGATCTCCTGGTTGCAGAAGTTCAAGCGTTTTTTGCAGATGGGGCAATGTCATTACATACACGTTCTTTGAAGTATGGGAAGGTGAGTGAAATAGTATATTTCTATATGACGTTCACTCAAGTTGTTGCGACTCCATCAGCTACGCAACGGACAATTAGTCTCGGTCCCACCCGTGCTTATTCGCCGATTGAAATCGCATTTTCTCACATTACCCTGTGGGGTCGACCTGATATTGGGGCTCAATGGATACATCTGGGTTAGCAAGCATGTCAAAGAAAACGAGCAAGAAGGCGAGGAAGGGTTTGATGCGGAGGCAGTGTACTCAAACCGTAATGACGTGAGCCGTGAATGATCCTATTGTCTCCAATCACTCCTGATATCGTTGTTCAGAACATAGATGAAGCTACCCGCAGCGCGATTTCCCGCGTGAGCAATATCATTCAGGTTCTGGCGGCCCATTTCATCGCCCTCACCGATGCTATCCTGCTCGAGGCTTACGAATGGGCCCTGGAACAGGGTACAATAAAAGACCTGTTGCAACAGGATGTGGGAGAGGCGCTAGTAGCCGCAGTTACTACTCCAAGATAAAGTGTCTATTGAAACATGTGTAATACTATCACAGCTGGATTGGGAGTTCCTGTAGCCTTTGTTAGTCATCTTCTTCCTCTTCCTCATCTCCATCTGAGGAGGAAGTGGTAGTATTCGAAGAGGAAGTAGAGTTGTCGCCTTCGTCGCTGTCCTCGCTTGAATCATCGTCGTCACCTACAGGAGCTGCAGGGGGTGCCGTTGGGGGTGCATGATTGGCAGTGACCCCGCTGGCCATCTTCCTAGCTTGGGCGGCTTTTTCCGCCTCTTCTTTTTCTTCATCTACTGGCAAGAGGAGATCAAGGGCCAGATCTTTCCAGCGAAGGGAACCATTCACCCCGCCACCTGCATAACCCATATCTTCGAACAATGCTCTGGAGGATGGATCATAAGGTCGCCTGGGCTTTGCGGCTGGGTGTTTGATGTTTGTTGGATTGCCATATGGGTACGAAGGGTGCACCTGAGACGGCAAGACTTAAGTACACACAAGCCGTGAGCCTAACCGAGGTGCAGCATGAAAGGATATGACACCAACCGTCAGAGTCGTCGGGGTTCGGGGGAACCATATGGGAGGGAATATCGATATCTGCAAGGGAAGTAAACCGAGATGATTCTGCATACTCATTTCTGGGGACTGTACCAGAGTCAGAGAGTTCGCCTGTGAAGTAGTCCGAGGTGCCAATAGTATCCAGAATGTCCAGATCATTCTGCGTCATGTGCAAGTAACAGAATGTGAGATCCTATGGGTTTATCACGTTAAACAATCGACTGTGAACGACAAATTGTGCGCCATACGGTCATATTGTCTCTCCGTGGTCTTTGCAAGTAAGGCACTGTGTGCCCGCAACATACCAGCGCAAAGATGTGAGTTGACAGACTGACAGTCTGTGAACACAGTGCGGCAAGCGGAGATGGAACCTGAGGGCGGCTCGAAACGCGTCTGTGGCGTGAGAAACCGGTTCTCACAACTACGGTCTCTGTCTTCATCTCCTTGCTCTTCCAGTCTTTGGTTTCTCCCTCGAACATCTCGACTCACAGGCTAAGGTTGTGTGTTCCCTACAATTAAGTACATATACAGTAAGCGATGTTTCAGCAATGTCTCGAGTATTGCTGACAGAGTCTAATCCCCTTCTCATTTCCGAATGTAAAGCGTCAACCTACAATTGACTTCGAGTCGAAGTGGCAGACGGGTGATGTCTAATCCCCCCGTCTTGACGGTCGCAAATTTTCCCTCAGTCATCTGTTCTCCGTCAACAAACTCCTTGCAATGGTCCGATGACGGGCAATTAATACTTGTTTTTCGGGGCGCCATCTACATACTGGTATATGCCATTTGATGGTTCACCGGCGTTGCTGTTAAACGTCTAACCCAGACCCCTACACTCGGCGTCACCCTCAATTCGTATCTGGTTCTCAAGCAATCCCTTGACTCAAGCGCTTTGTCAGAAGCCAATAGGCCCATAGGGTGGCTCAGAAACCTGATAGAGTGGGACAAGGAAAACGGGCCCCATTCGTGGGCCACAGAATGCCAAGGTGCTCTCTTATGGGATACTATTCTCAATATGGTTTCTTATGTTCTGGTAGATTGGGGGACAGTATCTCTGGGTTCTCTCGACCCCTACTTCCGGTCGGCAACATGTTCCCCCAGTAATGTTGCACTTGATGGGGGGTACGTGTCTCGCGGGGATCGGGTGAGCTGACTGACACAGAAAACCACAAATAGATGTGTGATTGCTTCACTTGACTCCAATTTGCAAGCATCCATATGGTCCCCGACAAAGAATCGTCTACAGGGACCATGGAAAAAAGTTGTACAGCTGCAATTCCGTCTCTATTCTAAATTGATGCCTCTTATAGGTTGGGGAGCTTAGAAATCTAATTGGGTCTTCCCTGCCGCCCAATGACCCGGCTGATGATACAGGACCGGTGAATATACTTCAGACCCAGGTTACATGTTTGTGATTTCATCCCTGCCCTGTCCTAGCACCAGAAGCGCCCACTGATCAATATACACAGCTCTCGCGTGGTCCTCTCAGCCTAACTTTTCGGTGTCGCCCTCTATCACCAAGGATGCATCAGTTCTGGCTGTGGGCAGTCGGGCAGGTAATGTTGACCTTTATAGGTGACCTCACTTTGATCCCGTTTCGTTTGTGATACTGATCACTCTCCAAAAGATACATTGCTTCGGAGTCCCAAGCTGAACTCAAAGGTCTCGTAAGGATACCCCTCGGAGACAGATGGGTATCACTTCTAGCGTGGTCCTCCTGGAAATCTTCACAGCCTGGACACTGTGTGTACGCAACTCTTGTGCCGTTTTCAATACCTTCATTGCATTTTTGACAGGTCATGCCTTGCTTGCTTGTGGGATAAGTGACGGTTCCATTAGCATCATTAGAGTCGAGCAAACCCTCTTTCCGGCTTCTTCAACTCCCGAGCTTGTCGCGGGGTATGAAGATTCGGTCGTGTCCGGTGCCTTACATATCAAGTCGGATGTCCCCAGTGGCCAAGCCCTGACCTCACTCCGATGGATTGAAACACCTCAGATGGACGTGAGTCACTCAGATTTCATTCCCACATGTCAATTCATATTTCAAGGCCGGTCCGCATTGTTATGGTAGCACATCTTGATATCCAGCACCCCAGGCCAACTTCAGTTATGGTATAGTCTGGATTATCCTAGCGCCTCCCGTGAAATCCGTGTGATAAATCTCCGGACGATACCTTTGTCTGTGGGGTCAACTTCGTTGTCTCCTATTACCGGTGTATCCTATATCCCTCACCGTGATATCTTGGTGATATCTCTTGCCGATGGTTCTCTGCATGTGGAGGGTCATATCTCGAAGAAACCATCCTCCGATGTCCTGGCGCCCAACGCTGACCTAACATCAGAATCTCTCTCAGCGACCGCCCGTTCTATTTGTTCAACGATGCAATCGGACGGTCTTATTTTTGCAGATGTCAATCAAATAAATGGTATGGTGCCTTACGATAATGGGTCCACTTTTGCTTGGTTGCATGAGTATGTGCCCCATCCATCAACAATAAATTTGCGCCTCACTATTTTCTCCTATAAGGATTGTTCGACCCAAAGAATTCGACTACAAGCACGATGCGAAACATACCAGCGTATTCGTTGTTGCACAATTGTTTCAAGGCCCCACTGATGAAGACGTCCTCGAAATGATCGCCCGAGAGACGCACAGCTCCGAATCAGGTAGGGCGATCAAAATTGCAGAGGCGTGCATCTAACGTTTTGTCTATAGCAACAGGGAGGTCGCCTATCGCGTCACTTCGCTCCATCTTCTTTTGTCTGAGGAGCGGGGAGCGCGTAGACCGGCTTTATCCATACCTATCCCAATCGCTGCAACCCGAGCCCCTTGATAACGACATAGTGTTGGGTCCATTGGGTCCAACAGAGCCCATCTCTCAGTTGCCCATTATTTTCGGAAGAAGCCTCCATATACACTTATTTGGTTGGGACGACTTGCATCGCGAGCGCATCAAACTGTCTCTCTCCAACTATTGTGAAGTACGTGCTTCGTAATACGATCAGGGTTCGGGATACTTACAAGCAACATCCCGACCACAGAACCTGACGCAAGATAACACCAATAGGCGCCTATTTAAAGAGCGATCCTCGGCTCTGGTGGTCACAATACGAAGTCGGGTTCTACGGACTCTCATACGACACCTCATCGTAATGACAACTCTGTTGACGGGTACGTTTCACATCCCTTGCTTGAAATAGCAGGGGCAGCATCAATACTTCTGATGCGATGAGATCGCCTTCTCTAGAGAACGACATGCCGTTTATTCGACGTGTCCTGTTACAAGCGCTCCTGTTCGGAAAATCCTCAAACGTTACATTCGAAGCACGAGAACTGTCCGCGAAACTGAAGATCCCACTCCCCGAGGGGAATGATCCACCCACCGGGGGCGTGTTCGGTCCCACCGAGACGTGCCCGGCCTGTCATGCTCCGGTGCCGTTTCACGAGGTGACAACGGCGACTTGCCCAAACGGTCATATATGGGGTAAGTTCCCAACTCGGAATGTTTTTTGTTGTGCTCATCTGCCTCAGCCCGTTGTAGTATTACATCGTTCATTCTAGCAACGCCGATGGTGCGGACATGCATTTCTTGTAAGCGCAAGGCCCTACTACCCCCTGACCGCGAAACCCCAACTCCGCAATGGGTACCGCTCCCTGCGCGGAGCTGGATTGCACAGGAACTACTGAACGCAGCCAGACGCTGCTTGGTATGTGGTAATGGCTTCGTGACTCTTGTGTGATCGGAGGAGCAGGGACAGAGCCCAATCCGTGTTCTCGGGAACCTGATTCCCTCCGGTGTCGGCATCGAAAATTTTCTGGTGGTTATTATTGACCGCAGGTCTGCGCGGGAGAAGAAATTTATATGTATCAGGACACAGTTTGATATTGATGTATAGACATTGTGATATACGTTGACAGCAGATGGATAACGAGAGCACACGAAAACCTGAAGGGGATGGCGTGTCATGCTTCACTTGATGAGGATCTTCATCCAATCAGCGTCTGAAGTTTTCCAAAGTCTGGAGTTCCCAAGCCGGTGACCTATGATAAATGACCGGTGAGTATTCATGTGCCCACGGCAAACTGATGAAAGTAGAGAAACGCACAGGATCCCATCCTGTCCCAGCGGTGAATCCGTTGGTACCGCACCCTGGGTTTCTACCCGACGTGATGTCGTTGAGGCCTGCGGCACCCGTTGAATAGAGTATTGGGTTTAGGAACCCCAGCGGTGATTTTCCGTTCGCAAGGCGGAAGTCATTCAGAAGCGATATGACGCCTGCGAAGGTCTGCAGAGAAGCAGTTCCTGACATGAGCATTTTCAGGTGCCATCATAAGAATACGTACTGGGGAGCTGGCGCTTGTCCCACCCACAGATATTACACGCCCGCCTACGACCACCTGGAACCCTTGACCTTGAGCGGCCACATCAGGGTATGCCCTTCCGGTTGTACTACGGAGAAAGGCGGAAATCAGCAAGGGCACAATAAGCGAGGGGACGTTTGAGAGACGAGGAAGAAAACTGAGATCTCGCTTACTTGAAGAGCCCTTGATTGGTTGTGCCCAGCCCTTGGAGGAAGGTTGTGACCGCAGTTGATTGATAACTACAAGCAGAGTCATGATAAACTTTCATTAAGAAAGGCATTGTACGTATAACTCACGAGGGTCTTGCAAAGTAATTTGAGAACCCTCCGCCTGAGAAGCTGACTGCAACCTCAGGGTTGACTCTGATTGTTCCACCAACCGTAGTGACAAAAGGGCATGAGGCGGGGAATGCGGGTTGGAATCTGACTGTATTCTTGCCGTCGTTGGTTCGGCAATCACCTCCACCAACGCCAGAATCACCGCTAGAGAACATGATGCTGCTTCCTCTAGCCCCAAGTTGGGCAAATAAGTTGCAAACGTTGAGTGCGTAGTCTTGGGGTACCTAAGTGTAATTGATTAAAATCACAGAAATGATTGAGGGTGATGATTTGGTAGAAAAACGCTTACGGTTTGCTCGTCGTCGCCATACGAGGTTGTGAACGTTTGGGGCACAGAACTTTGGGCAAGAACGAAGTTGAGCCAATCAAGGTATGGTTCATTTGTGTTTGTGGGGGTTTCACTGTCTGGAATGAATGGCGGAGAACCACCTGTGCTGTAGTAGATATTGGGGGTAGGGAATGAGATTCCTTCTGTGTACTGAATGTCCAGGTTTGCCTGTTCCAAAGCGTCTATTTGGAGTGTCAAGGGATCACCTCGGATAAACACGTACCTCAACGCCAGGGTTATTCTGATCATCGCCTCCGCCATTCAGACGAACGGTTTGGAATGTGCCACCTGCTGCATCAGCCCTGAAACGACTGAAGAAGGTCTACTCGAGATTAGTGTCTGAAGACAACCTTCTTCCAAGTTACTTTAGCTCACCTGGAGATCGGCCCGGTTCGCGAACTCATCCAAGTATCCTGCAACCCCGAGGGAATTACGAGCGGTAGCAGTCGGTGTGTACGTGCTTGTATTGTACAAAGCGCGTAGGCATGCTGGTGTAATGACCGTATTGCAACTAGTAGGAACAGTTGCCAAAGGTCCCAATGCGGCCAATTTGGAGGCAAATTCTAAGTCATCCTGGACAGGTTCCGCATCGGCCTGAATAAAGCTCGTAGCCTTCATACTCCGCATGGTACTGAAGTAAGTAGTAGGTGAGACAACACCAATATGTTCGTGAAGGATCCGGGGGAGGCTATATGACGTTGTGCGGACGACGTATTCGTCGGACTGTGGGTGGCGATATACATTGTACGTGGTATTAAGCATCCGCGAGGCTTGTTCAATAGTGACTGTAACAGAGACCCATGAACCTCCATTGTCGCGTTGAGCGGATGTGGTATCAACCCCGTGTGCAGCAAGCCACGAGTCGACGAGGTCAACTGTATCGGGATGAGGTGCGACGAGAGCTTCTACCTCTTCTTTCGAGAGATGCTGACCATACCTAGATCATACAAATTCAGATTCCGCATCAAATGAATAAAAGAGAGCGTACTTCGCGTGGAGTGGATCGCTGACTTCATATAGCGCGCTGACAAGTTCGTCGAATCTGTCTTGCTTCAAACCGATTCGCATATCGATCGTGCGATCAGAGGGCACAGACCCATGTAACTGCCAACCCTTTGGGACCTCATCCCATGCATGCTTGACCTCGAAGTCATCCCATCGCTTCGTGAGCAAGGGTTTTGCAGTAGCAGAGCTGAGTGCACCGAGCAACAGTATGGGTGTCAGTAGCATGACCTGTGAGGGGGGTAAACAAGGGATGACGAGCTGTGGTGTCTTCCTCGTCGTCGATTTATATAGCCGAGCAAGCTAGAAGCAGGGGTCCGTAGAAACTGCCACCTTTTCCACACGGTGCATCCAAATGGATGATGGCAGTCGGATGGGACGTCTGGTACCGGGGAAGTGAACAATAATATTTCGGTCCATTTCGAGGAAACCTCGACCAAAGAGTCCCGAGATCGACAAGAAGTGTGTGTGGGGAACGACCGATAAGGCAGTGGGACTTGTGCTTTCATCAACAGAAGCCTTCGTTTAGCTGCGTCGCTGATTAACGTGGATGACAAGACGGAATAACTTGCATATGGAGGAATTCGTATTTCACGTCTCGGAGATTTCGCAGATGGTGCTATGCAACTGCGAATTCCGCGTCATCTAACAGGAAGTTGCACAGGAATTTCATCGAATTTGAGTATGGTGGTCGTTGCGGACGATGTCACCAGCGGAGACCTCGGCCACCTGTCCGAGAGCCCGACAATCCGATTTAGTAATGAGAGCGCCCAATCGGAATGCCTGCCCAGGCCTCTCAACTTGAAGTTGATACTGAAAGTTTCCACCATTCGTTAGTTTTATTGTCACCACTGGAGCG
Organism: Meripilus lineatus; assembly: GCA_027627245.1. Lineage (NCBI taxonomy): Eukaryota > Fungi > Basidiomycota > Agaricomycetes > Polyporales > Meripilaceae > Meripilus > Meripilus lineatus. The sequence goes on along the minus strand of JANAWD010000013.1, from coordinate 44,182 downwards.
GATACGCGCCTTTGCAGGCTCCTCGATACCATGTCAACGTATACGGCATACTCCTAAGAAGAGGAATGTTCACGCGTTCATTCCCAGCGGACAAGATAATGCATACCGTCGACCTTCTGGTCTCAGGCTTGCCCACATGTCCACAAGTTTCGAGGATCAAAGCGTGATGCAGGACTGTATGGTCAATACGAACAGTTTATATACCGTAGAGTGCCAAGAGGTTATCTGTGCGTACCTTCATATTGTGTTCACGTTGCTCGTCTTGGAGGATCCCACAGTTCTATAATTGTCTTGCCCATAGAATCTGATCTTTCCACGAAGAATGGAGTAGCAACAGGCGACATGGGAAGAACCTTATCGATTGCAATTGCACGCCCGAGGCGGATGATAACGCACCTCAGTGTCATCCGTTTTCTCTGTCAGTACCAGTTGCCCTTGCCTGCTGCGACAGCACAATCAGAGGTGTACATTGTCTGCCTTCTTTGACGCCATGCTCCAGATGAATTGTGAGTCGCTCGCATCATAGCACGGAAGTGTTGAGGTGTTATGTACATTCACCAGTTTCGCGTCAGTAGTCGGTCCCGCTGTGGGCCCTAGTAGGGTCAGAGCGGACCCTCTACCCATCAGAGCGCGGCCCATTATGATCCTGGTCGGTCCGCCTTTTGAATTCGATTTTGAATTCGGAATCTTCCTGGCTCCAATTCATCGTACATCCCTGCTTCATTTTTCCCGATGTATAACCCAGATAGCCCTTGCTATCGTATATGCTTTCAGATCTGTTGGAAGGGCATCCTGTGCGTTGTACTGGTATCACCTCTGAGGATAGTCATACGATACGTTTCATTGGATGGACAATGTGACGCCCTCGTATCCCTTAGGCGGTACGCTTGCCCCGCCTCCGGTGGTCACATTTTACACTTATCCTGATCATTGGGTCATAGTCGAACATCGTAGAACTGACAGAAACTTCTTTTAGCCATCCGTGATTTCTGCTCCATGCGATACGCCACCGAAGAAGCGTACAAAGTTCATCTCTTCATCCCTGACAAGTACTTAAACATGATAGTGCAGCCTTTCGGACACATCGCCAATGCGCATCATGAAGTATCTCTATGTTATCCCGACTCTGTGCGCTCTTGTTCTTCAGGTTCGACCCCAGGACACCGGACGTATGTCTCTGTCTCCGTTATCAGGGACACGAGCTTGATATGTTTTCAGTCGCTCCCAAGAAGTTCCTCAGTTTACCGCTAGGAGCTGTGCAGGCGTCGGGATGGATACACGACCAGGTCTGTCTTCCATTTTGTCTCCACCTCCCTAATGGTAGCTCAGAAAAACATATGATGTAGCTTGTTGTCCAGGCTAATGGTTTGGCTGGACATGAACATAACTTCTATCACTAGTACGATGGTGCTTCTCTAAATGCTAGTACCTAGACTAATATTGTATACTTCCAGTGTATCCCAGAGTGATTGGATTGGAGGGAACTCTTACTACTCGAGTCTCGAAGAGGGTCAGTGGATCGAAAACATGGTTTACTAGATCGAAACTGACATCAAGACATCACTAGCTGGAAGTTATTGGTTTGTATGTATTCTATTCCGAGACGCATCGAACGTCTCTTCTAACACTATCCGTCAGAACGGAATGGTACCATTGGGTGTTCTCCTTAACGACTCAACCATCCAAGCACAGACCCAACAATTTTTGGACTATGTTTTGGACCACCAGGACTCGACCGGGTGGTTAGGGCCCGAGGTCAATACAACGAAACCCCGATACTTGTGGGGGCGGTGCGTCGACAATTCTACTTGTTTCCATATTTGTATCTGACACCATTCGTGTGCAAGCTACCCTTTCTTCTTTGGCGCCATTCAAATGGTAGAAGCAAATCCTTCGTTGGCTGATCGGGTTGTTCCGGCCTTGCATAAATTTGTATCCTTAGCGAATAGTATGCTGCACAGCGGCCAGGGGCTTGAAGATTGGACAAACACACGATGGGAGGATTTCGTCATTACCTTACAATGGTGAGGGGTCATTGATCATTAGAAGGGTTTACTTGTGACATCTGACAATACCATGTAGGCTGTACGATCTTCATCCAGATGGTCAAGAGGCTATCTTAATCGATACTATGAAGATGCTGAAATGGACAGGAGATCCTTGGGAACAAGTATTTTCACCAGCAGTACGCTCTCATTGGCTCTTGATCCATTGTGAACAGCATATTGACAGCTATCAAAGCATTTCCCACAAACTGCTGTGGAGCATCTGAGGAATCCCTTCCCTGTTTTGACCTGGCACGGTGTCAATATGGCGGAAGGCCTCAAAGCACTGCCATCCACATATCGTTTCACTCACAATCAATCCGGTGAGTCGGAGTTTCCTGTCTTTGACCTGAAGGTTCCCTACTAACTATTGCAAAGATCTTGATGCGGCCAGCGTCGGGTGGGATCTTTTGTTCCAATACCATGGCCGGCCGTCGGGAATATACGCCGCCGACGAGTATCTCGCTGGTCTGGAGGCTGTCAGAGGGTGAGTCGTGCGCCCTTTGTGCGTCTTCCATGTTAAGAAGCCTGATCGATCGCCGAAGCACGGAGCTGTGCTTGGTCGTTGTAGGTCCTATTTCTGATTCTCAGGACATTGTGTGACAATACCCCACCTCACGGCATAGGAAACGATGTTTTCGTAAGTGTACACGACGGCTCAGTTTGCTTCTTCTTCGTGTTCATCATTGTTCTGTTCTAGCGGTTCCTATCTTTACCAAGTCATTGGCGACCCTAAATTTGCTGATAGAGTTTGTGGATGTTTTTTTTCGCATCACCGATCTGTGAAAGATTGACGCACCGGTGATTTAGGTAGAGAGAATCACTTACAACGCTCTACCTGCAACTCTCACCGGAGGTATGTATATCTCAAACGCAACGAAAACGTGCGCCCGAATAATAGGAGAACCAACAGACATGTGGTCAAGACAATACTTGCAACAACAGAACCAGATCGCGTCTAAGAATATGACACCGTGAGCTTTCCTTGCCATGTGCTTTGATTGGTTCGGGTTGACATCCTTCCTAGGAATCCATTCCCCGAAGATGGGTGAGTCCTTCCGATAGAGGCGTTTACCGAAAAAAAAAACACGGCTTACAAGGAAGACAGACCCTATTCAAATGTTTTCGGTCTCGAACCAAATTATCCGTGAGTGATCAGCACCCTCGCGTGTCAAAGAATCCCGTAAACCCCGACGACGTTTCAATAGATGCTGTACAGTGAATCACCCTCAGGGTTGGCCCAAGTTCGTGAGCAACTCGTTTGTGACAACGCCAGACAAGAAGTCACTTGTTCAAGTATATTTGGGACCCTTCACTACCACCACGACCCTTGCGAACGGTAGGATCGACCATGCGTCCTGATACACAAAGGAGCACATGAACTAACGGAGAAACCAACAGGAAACACAGTTACAGCCGTTGTGGATACGATGTATCCCTTTAGCGACGTACTTACAACAACAATCCATGCTGACCGTCCCTTCACGTACTACGTTCGGATACCCAGTTGGGTAACCGGTGGGACAATTACTATCGACCGCGCTAGTGCAAAGGCGCTATCTCCATCGAATGGACTACAAGCGGTACGAGTTCCGGCTGGGACAACGAAGCTTGTGCTCAATCTCCCCGCAAATATAACAATTGGTGATGCACAACTGACAAGTTTGGGTCATTCAGATCATCACTGATGCCCTGAAACCTAGAATCTCGCCCCCATGGTTCCATTGCAGTGCATCGGGGACCCCTTCATTACGCCTTCGATATCCCTCGAACAGAGAAAGTTCTTACGCGAAACTCACAGGAACCCCGCGCCGTGGACCTCGAGTTCGACGCTAGCTCAGATTGGCAGTACGCTATCGACCCTTCCACGCTGAGATTCAACGCCGGAACGCCAGCAGGCGGAAAATTGCCCTCCCCGATCTTTGACTCTGGACTTCCACCACTTACGATCACCGCTGCGGCTTGCCCGATAACTTGGACAGTTGCTGGAGATACATTTGCTGCTGCGCCGCCCACCAATCCGGCATGCACGGGCCAGATGCGAAACATTACGCTCTGGCCTTTTGGGGTGAGTTGTTGTACCGCTCGGTCTCCATGCATAAAATGGTAATCTGTCCCTATCTTCACCAAGGCGACCAAGTTGCGCATTGGAGAATTCCCAGTGTTCGATTCGACGAAGTGAAAGAGAAAGAAATTTGGGAGGCACTACAGAAAGAAAGAAGTTTTAGGTTTTTAATTTTGTATATTACCAATTTGATGACCTCGATGGGTCGATGACGTTTTGACGATTGAAATTTCCAAGAAAACTCGAGGATGGCATTTGTGAAACTTAATTCTGAGTCAAAATGAAACGAAACAGTGACGATGGTATCGCAGCCCTGAGGAACCCTGAAGAGACGCATGGAAGTAGATTGGGCTCGCCGACACCTACAGACTACAGACCGGCACACAGATACTAGATGTACATACAAACATTATTTTTCTGTCAGGGGTATTACAGGTCCATAGCTTCGAGGCCTCCTGTAAAATAGGATAATTTATGAAGTCGTGCCGAGTCCTGTCGTTCCTAATCACCGACCGGGGAAGGTGGCAGACTGGGTGGCAGCGGCTCGCTGAGTCTCTGGGTAACCCATTCGTTGACATCTGAATTGCTCATCAGTTTTGACAATTTTCACGAACTTCGGGATGGTAACGTACCAACAAAATCGTGAACCTCTATCTCGACGCCGTGCAACGCGCAGTAGACTTGGATTTCGAAGGTTGAAAGGGTTACATCTTCCGTTTCAACAAAGTCGGGACGGTAGCTGTCTACCGTATTGATTACGAGGCGCCTAAGGGTACCAGCATCAATCCTATCCTTGTTGTTGTTCAGACAACGTCGGATGAGGTGTAAGGCACCATCCAAAGCACCATCTGGAGAGGGTGAGAGGTTGACGAAAAGTGTCAAGGTCTCGAGGGCAGGTGGTATACGCCATGATGCTAAGTATCGCGACGAGGGACCAACAACTCCAATGGTCAAGTGGCGGATCTTGGACAGGGCTGGGCAATCAATTAATGATGCGAGCTCCTGTACTGAAAATATACCAACACAGCAAATTTGCTGGACGAATGGGAGGCATGCAAGGACCTTGGCATCAGCGATTGCTTGGTAGTTGCCAAAAACTTCGACAGTTCGAAGGACGGGAAAGGCTCGTTGGAGAGCTCCGATGTCGTATGGATGACTAAACCAACCCTCTGGTCGGACGAGTTGGACGGTGTGAAGTCGGTAAAATGGCGGAAAGTCAAGGTGTCCGTTGAGGGTCAACGAGAGTCGGTGGAGGCATAAGACCTCAAGGAATGGAAATGCAAAGAGGGCCGTCATGGAATGGAATGTACACTGATGTACGGTGAGTTTGCGGAGATCAGTCGTGACCAGGGGTGCACGGAAGAAATGACGCTCTTCGGCATGTGTAAAGTCGAATTCGAGCCCGACGGATAAGGCTTGCAATTCTGAACAATGCTCGAGGAGGTATCCGACATCTGCTTTCATTTTCTTGACGCTGAGATATTTTTGCGAATGTCGTAAGGCGGTAAACGACCTTGCTCTAAAAGCAATGCGGGTATCCAGGATCCAAACTTCTTTCACGAATCGCTCCATGTCTGGTGATCGTTCGAGAGTTCGGATGAACAGGCGGGTATGATAAGGGGTCATGAGGACAGGGTGGGCGTATAGAAACTCTGTTCCGACGGCGCGCCAGGCCCGTGAAACGAGTATCGCAGAGTATAACGTCGCTCTTGCATGAAGGCGTCGTTTGGCAATATAATTTGCACTGGTCGGGAGGTCATTAAAGACGGCCTGTGCTTCATTAAGTGCTTCGGAGGTGAGGAGGCGTAAGATTACAATGATGACTTCGGCAGGTAGCTTGAAGCGTTTTGGGACCTGTGTGGATAAAAGGTGGGTAGAGAGGCCTTTTGCGGCATTGGTATATTTTGTAAGCGGGAATAAGGTGGTGAATACGAATCGGAATGGTCCCCTGAGGATAGGACTCTCCATGAGATCGTCAAAGCGGGGTATGAGAGAAGCGTGGGGTAAGGATACAACAATCAGGTGGGTATCAAGGGGTTCTGAAGGATGCGATCTATAAAATATGGTCAGTACGGTCGAAGTCGGGCGATGTATATTTTTTCGACGACCCAGGGCATTAGCGGCAAGGGGCGGCAGACCGTATCTGGACGCCACCATCGCGCTGAGATCCAGACGCGGTAATCACGTGCTGTGGATATCTCACGTGCGAGGTCGGGAGCGACGTCGATCGTGTGGCTGGTTTTGGCCTCGTCTGCATCTCGACGGCTTGGAGAACATATCGCCCTGAGTATCCTCTGGTCTTTCAGCTTTCTGTTCGCATTCTGTTGAGAAATATCTGTCATTTTGCACTTCAAGGGATCATACCGGACGACCCGCTGACCTCTGTTCTATCTCTCGTCCAAACGCGATGCCGCCCACTCCAGGAGTTTTTCCAATCCCGTACGCTTCAACTAACACGGTCCGAGTTGGTCCCAGCGCAGCAGAATTTGCTGACTTTGGTGGTATCTACCATAGCCATCATCTCAATGCCATCGCTGGTCCAAGTTCAAGGGTCCAAGGTTAGCCACAACGTACCCTTAAAATCAACCTTATCTCAATCTTCTCACAGGCCCACTCATGGATGACCCCAAGGGTAAACGAAGAAAGGACATGGTTGGCAGGATGAACCGAGACTTAATAGAGAGAAGAGACGAGTAAGTTCAACTCAGTAGCAATACAGTGGTTGGAGATACTAACCTGTTTCCAGGTTTCCATATAGCTCTCATCGCCATTATGCTGAAACAATCGCAGAACTTAACACCATCTCATTCCACCTTTCAACACGGCCGGAATCCGTACCTTCATACCAATTAAAGCTATACCCGCTCTCGTTAGAGAGGTCGGCGCTACACACTTCGATTGTGATGCAAGAAAAGTTCGCGTTGGACTGCATACAGACTGCCTACGAGGAGGAACGTGAAAGGGTGGAAGAAGAATGGAAGAAGGGTCGTGAGAAGATTAAGGAAAGATTGTTAGAGGGAATCGAAGAACGTAGGAGAAGGGCAAGAGAAGAGAAGGAGGGTGAAGGCGCCGCTGGTGGTACGTCTCGATCCTTGAATTTCCAACTCAACTGAGCTTACTTTGCCATAGATGCTTCACTCGACTCCCAGTCTCGGACTCATGTCACTCGCAAACTCAGGAACAAGCTGGGTGGCACATCACCACCTCCCACTCCTTTAGCAAGTGCAACTCCGGGATTCAATGGTATCACACCAATGACCTCAGGGCCAATCACTGCCGGACCTTTCCCTAATCCACATTCTCTGTCTGTGGATGAATTACCCTCTCCATATCCTTTGCCTCTGGTGTCTGCACACCTGAGTTCAGGAAATGGATACGGAGGGGTGAGCGGGCCCACCAACGGGCGCAAGCGGAACCGAGGTGGGAAGGAGGCCCAAGCCATCGGGGGTCTGGGGAAGAGCTTGACCTTCCTCACTGTATGCAAGGATACGGAGATTGATGCAGATCTCATCGAAATACGGAGAGGTAGCAAAAGACGGAGAACTGCGGCAACAACGAATCTGCAAGGGAAATCGTGATTACTGCATTATCTGTTATTGTGTTATTGTCGCTATGTTTGAGTTTTGTCCTGTGTGCTTGGTTATAATGCGCTCGTGTAGTTCGAATTTATTCTATTCTACTCATAAAATCTATTGAACGAAGAGTACGATAATTGAAGCGAAACTGAGATTGTGTGACAAGATTGTGACGTCAGCATCGCTCGATCCGCTCTTGGCCAACGCGGCGGATTGGCGGGCGGCGGGGGATATCTCCCAGACTTGGGATTCCTGAGCAACTTGGAAACTGACTCCCACCACGCTCCAGGTGGATGTCGCACAGCGTCGCTATACAAAGGTCATCATCCTCGCAACTGAACCCTTTGACCAAGTGTCGTCTTTGTGAGACATCGCGTTCATTTGAAGTAAGGTTCATTGTTCGGGGCGTGGTATCTGCATGTTGGGCCATTCATTGATCATACACTATTATATGACAATCAGATCCAGAAACGTGTCTTCTCAAACGCCTTCCGAGCACTGCCTCCTTTATTGGCCTCTCGTTAAAGGCCATAAATACCACCAATCATGCACAGCCATGACGAGACACCCCCTGGTCCAGGAGGCGACTCCAATACAGTAAGCCCCCAATTCAAGTTGCTACTACGCCACAGTCTCAACGAATAACCATTGTACCTGTGGTCTTAAGGTTACAGAAGGCTCTCATATGAACACTCCTGATCGGCGGTCTGAGACCGACTCACCTGTTGCTCCCGATGTGGTCGCTGTGAACGATCGTGAGCTCGAGACATGCAAAGGTGACCTCTGGCGAATCATAGCCCAAGTAAGTCGCGCATATTGACACTTTTATCAAGCTCACATATTCAATACAGGCTATTGTTTTGGTGGTCCCCGTTGGAGTCACCTGTGCTGTCACGAATAGCATCAATCTGGGGTTGATGTTCAAAGCATATACGATATTTCCTCGCCCACGTCCAAGCGTTCACGACCACATACATCCTGACCACTTCGCCGACCCGATCTACCCCCCAAGAGGGTCATCGGCGACTCTACGCCCTACTCGTGCGGCAGCTGTCACTCTTGCGCTCTGGTATAGCAGCCTTTGTAGCTTTATCTTTGCCTTGATTTCCGCCATCTTTCTGATGAAGAAACTCCTGAATTACATCAAAACCAATACGATATCTGTGAACCCCACAATGCTTGAAACGAGACGCAAAGACTCTGAAAAGTACAAGTTTCTCGATAAAGTCGAATTCCTGCGCATGTCCGTGCAAACTGGCGTCATGTTCCTTTTAATCGGGGTTTGCGAATTCGCCCGTTCCATATCGCCATCGATTTCATGGGTGGTCACCACTTTGTTGACGGCCATTGAAGCTGTTTTCGTTTGGCATCTGTTTATCTCTTGGTCCACCTCTCATGCCATCGTCAGAAGACGAGGATTTTTGGGAAATCTCGACAATGTTGTCCAAGATGACGAGAACATCGGGACGTGGGTGCGAGGGGAGCTATTAAGGTTGGGAGGTCTCGTCTCGGTTCGTTGCGTCCAAAGAATCTTGCAGGTCCGATTGGATCGACCTATATCGTCGTACCACGACATCGCAGACGTCGGGAAGATGTCGTTAGCCAGTCGACTCGCGCTCGTGCAAATCTTGAATGACGCTCTTCAAGGTGAGCTCCAACGATGGGAAGAAAACCAAACAATTACTTGGGCGAGTTGGATGGGTGAAGCCGTAGCTGGGATTGACAATATCCTTTCAAGCGCGATATCCGCCCCAGAATTCGAGACACAGGCAGAATTATCTGGTTCTCTCCTAATCAAGCTCCTGTCCCAACGAGAAGCCGCTATCGCGAAATTCGTCTTGTTGCGCCTGTCGTTATGTTTTGACCCTCTCGCCGGAGAGAAACTTCCACCGGTGACGTCTGACATAGGTATGGATGTTATCGGATCTCAATATATGCACGAGTTAATGCCATGACTCCCAGTTTTTCTGAATCTAATAAAGTCCGGGGAGGAGCTCGCCCAACTTAGACCCATTAGCAAGGAGACACTCAGAAAGACTATCCAGAGGATTGCTGAACGTGGACGATCGGACATTGTCTCTTCGTACGAAGGGAGACTGAAAGAATTATATAGCACCCTCAATGAGAGTAGTAGTTCGCCAGACAATGGGAACGAAGAATAAGAGATCATTTAGAGTCTCCTCCCGTTTCTGCCCTTATGATTGGACGCCCCCCTTGTGTGAGTCCCAACCTTGCATGGACGTGATCTTACCTCTAACGACGCTGCCTTTCTAGGATGATGTAGTGTCCCCATGAGCATTCGAGCCCTAAATTTGAGCTCCGAGAATATCGTCTGCCGCGATGTAGTGAAGGGTTGACTCACTAAGGCTCAGGATCGGGTGCTTCCTTCATTCTTGGAACATCATTACGTTAATAATGGCACTCACGATAGTGGTTGCTATTCTATCCCACTTTCAAGGATCATTTTGCACCAACTCCCCCGCATGTAGTTCAGATGTGACCAGGTGTCCCCGAGGATATGGTATTCACTCAGTTTTTATTATTAAGTACGGAATGTGTATGCAACCTCTTTCTTACTTTCGGCCGACCCGGACGTGGGTTGCTGACTGCCCTCTCACGGCTTGAGCATGAGAAGCATCGATCGAATGACCTTCGAGCGTGGTCACGGTCCCCCGACTCGGGGAGGGCAGGTTGTCATCAGACCATGACTGAGATTCTGATATCCCTGATCAAGCCCGAGCTCTCTCATGTAAAAATATCGCCGCAATCATAAAAGGCAATTGTACCAGGGCGTGTAATATAAAGTGGGTATTTTAGGTTTCGATCGAAGTCCATCTGCAGGGTTTGAACTGCTTCAACACCCAACTCCCAGCACCCCACTATCGTCGAGCATCCTCGATTATCATAGATATGCCCGATTTTTGCGACGATTGCTTCAAAGGTTTGGACAATGTCCAAAAATGATCGCTCCGAACTGATTACAGCTTGAATCCACGCATATTGCAGGAGTCCGCCACGAGGGTGAACCGGAAGGCAAGGAGTTCTTCCACTTCTCTTATTACAAAATAAAACAGAGGCTGAACCGCTCCGATAGGCCAGCTTGAAAAGATCGGCGGAGTGGATTGCTACGTCGCAACCCCCAAAGGCGATTACCCAAAGGATAAAGTGATCCTCTTCCTTACCGACGTCTTCGGTATCGCCCTCATCAACAATAGGGTAAGCACGCGTCTCCGATACGCGTACCTCCTTCTGACGCTTCCGGGACACTTCTTTGCAACCCCCCATGCTGGATTCTCGTTGAAAACACACTCAGTTACTCGCAGATGATTTCGCTCGAAATGGTTACAAGACGGTCGTTCCGGACATTTTGGGTGGAGATCCTCTCTCTGATGAGATCATGAAAGCACCCAACTTTGACAGGCCGGCATGGATGGCCAGACATGGCCTTGATAGCTGGGCCTCCCCCGTTGACAAAGTCGTCGCAGCCTTGAAAGAAGACGGAGTCACCAGAATCGGGACGACGGGATACTGCTTCGGTGCTCCACCAGCATTCTATCTCGCCATCAAGGGTGCAAGTCACGTAACCGTCGTTTCTCATCCATCCCGATTGAAGATTCCAGAGGACTTCGTTGTAAGCACTTAGAAGTCGTCGGACATGGCACAACTTCACCGGCCAGTACTATCTAGGAATACAGAGAAAAATCAAAAGCACCTCTGCTGATCAATAGCTGTGAAACCGATCCCCAGCTGCCGAAGGAAGCACAGGCCAAGGCGGACGAAGAGCTCGGAGGAGGCAGGTTCCAGCCAGGCTACGAGCGAACGTACTGGGAAGGCTGTACGCACGGATTCGCGGTCCGTGGCGATCTGGTGAGTACTCCAAACTTCTTCAAGTCTCCACAATATCGTGTTCACACTATGGGATCAGAGCAATCCCAAAGTAAAAGCAGGTAAAGAAGGTGCATTTGAGGCAACCGTCAAATTCTACAAGAAGTACCTGTAAGCGACGAGTCATGGGTCTCTGCGTTATGTAACTCACCATGAGAGAAAAGTAACGCTCCACCCACGAGTGCGAGGCTTTAGAGCATTGGCGTTTATTGAAGCAAGAGTACGGGACACCGAGAATTTACTGGCGGAGGCCCGAGAGCCACTCCGGAGGGCAGTAGTGCGCGTAAATAACCCAGGATCTCCTTCATTGACGATGTACACTGATCAAGCAAAATGTATACAAGCTCAGAATTCCTCTATATCTCTTCGATCCTGTTGTCCTCGTCGTCTGAATCATTTGCGGGGTTAGACGGACTATTCGTGGATGTCGTGATTTGAATGCCGTCAGATGTCGTCTCCGGCCCCTCTTCCCGTTTGAGGAAGTTGACGAGCCTCTCGATGTGCTCGGAAATCTGCATTGGCCGTAAGAAGGTTAACACGCGTACCGCACGACTTTTTTTCGTACCTTGTCAACCGTCTCGCTCTCATGCAAAGCTCTGATAATTTGATAAACGCCATTTTTTCTGAGAAAATCTCGACCCCAGAAGGTCGTGCATAGTAACAGAAGTGTCTCGACGTGGGTGAGACGTAAAACAGGGTCCGGTTCCCGAGTTTTCGTCGGGGGGAGGAATTGCAGTGCAGATGGTAACAATTCCTGGTCCTACTTTAAAATTTGAGTCGGAATTTCAGTGAAATTGCGCGCTGTCTACACGGACCTCCAGGTCAAATTCTTCCGGCCCCGCTAATGGCAGTAGGACATATGGCAAAATATCCATACCCGGGGCTTCCACGGTAGAAGGAGGGACCGATACCCTGGAATCTTCGGGAGTTAGAAGGGCACGGTGGGCCTGTACATGAAATGCACAATTTCTGTCTAGACATTAGAAAAAACCCCTGTCGTCGGAGGAGATTAACGTCACAAACTTTATGGTGGAGGCCACGCCGCCTCTCCGAATAGTGTCCTTATGTTCAGTGAACACCAAGAGTTTTGAAAGTGGATATTCCAGATCTCCGGTAGACTGTAGCGGATCCGACGGCCTTGGTGTCACGAAAAACATGCGCCCTGATGGTGTCTGTCAATTGCCTTGATGTAGCTACATCCGATAGCTATCCAGCCGTATGAAAGCTCACGGTACTGGTATTGGCGAACACACTTGATATGAAGTGGAGTTCGCCTTTGCGCTTTTGTTTAGTTTTATCTCCGGATTCGGCGGGTGCCGCAGCTTGGACAAATGCATCGAGGAGAAGAGGTAGGACCTGAACTTCACGCGGTTCATCGCTCGGGTACGGTACTGGAGTTAAACACGTCCCAGACCGTGATTGAGGTGGGTAGTATCCAGATGGTGCCTGGGCATCTGGGACAATGGGAATCGTCATTGAGAGTAATGAGGCGCAAACCGTAGCTGAAGCGGAGATGTTCGACAGAAGCATGGAGGCCAGGTCGGCTAGGGTTGATGAATGATTCTGTAAAAATATGTCCCCATTTGGCTGTTGTCAGGTGGTATTGATAGGGTACCCACAAGGATGTAGGATACGAGGAATTGCAGGAACAGTGGGTCTGAAAGAGACGTTATGACAAGAGAATTATCAGATAGATTGATCAATGCCCTGAATGCATCGTGAGCGGTCGCCTATAATGCCGACATGAGTTTTATCGTCGAGATCAGAACACAAGCAGCGGCAATTCACGAGTTGATCTCTACACAGAAGCTTGAGGGAGCGGAGGACATCATTATCTTGTGCGTGTTGTAGTCCTCCGCTCCTGAGTCCGTCGAGAAAGATGGCCCGATGAGGAGACTCCTTGTTTGAGTGGCCGAGGAGGTTTGCCAAAGCGATCTGGCGAACCTGCGGGTTCTTATCGTGCAAAAAGGGGATCAACTGCGCAAAGGAGATATGATCTCTATTCATTCATAAAGTTTGAAAGAGCACACCTGTCTCAGCTCGTTTTCTGACATGAATTCTCGACCTCGTGGATAAAGTGAACGGGGTTCGTTCGTGTAGAGCTTCGAGTAAGATCCTCTGCTCGATTGGCATTCCATCCTAAGAACCCCCTTACGTAACATCACTTCGGCAGTCTCTCCCAGTTTGGGTATCTACTCATGAAGCCGTCGTGGCATCCTCTCGCCAGCTCACTACAGACCCTCTGACACTCGGCACTGCACATGGTGAGAGGATCTCGGTGAGAGACCGCCTGGCGGGCACCAAAACAGAACGCAACCATCCGCTGGAGTCGTGAGGCCCGCGGCAGTCTGCGAGTGACCGACATAGGAAGCAAACTCCCAATTCAATCGCACAACCGGTATCTCCAGAACCCGGATTTTCACTCATCCCTAAAGTGCCGTAAGCTTACGACCAAGTCTGGAAGAGGTGTGAAGCATCAATCCCAGTAGTAACTGTAGTGAATAAACCGACAAAATAGGGGCGTTTCAAGAACAAGTGTGGCGGAATGTACTATTAATTGCGTGGGTGTGACCACACCTGAGTATTGCAACAAAGGAAGCACAAATACAGGTAGTGATGGTCCCAAGCTAAGTGGGGAACAATGCACGACTGAAACAACAAGAAGTCAGCACAGCTGAACAAAAACGATAAATAGAGTGACCAACCCAGATTACCCTATGTTATACAGAGCCCGAGAAACGTAAAAGCATGTCACAAAGGAATGAATGAAAGGTGAATAATCGCAAAGTATAGAAGAAAGCGAAGAGAGTGCAGAATCAATCATGTCCGCATTATTAGACAGATGGTCGAAAGTCAACTTCTAACGCTGACTCTTAGTCACTACGTCGCTCCTGAGAGCCACCATATGACCCCTCTTCTTCGCTACTAGACCCCTGCCCGGAGTCGTTTCGGGACGCTTTATTATTATGTTTAGATTGAGACCCGCGTGCCCGACCAGGTTCCCGAGTACGCTTTTTTATCTGGAGGATACCGGCTCAGTTTGGCGAAATATCGGAGCAAGTAATCTCCATACCAATTTTGCATATACTAGGCCGCAAGCATTGCATAGTGTCCTTGGGCCTAAAGACCATTGTTACAAGCCATTGCGTGAACATATGGACATAGGGACTCACCCAGGGGACCTCGCCGCCACTCAGGTGTCGATGTCGCCTTGCAACCTAAACAAGTTTGTCCCTCAGGCGCAGCTTGTTCCGGGTTCTTCATTACCCACATCATGAGACAATTTTAGGGGCTATAATGACGCATACAACTCACCTGCCCACCACTAGGAGTCGCGTTTCCATTTGTCTCCGTCTCTTCGCCGTCCCTCTCTGCAGGCTTTTGGGGCACCTCAGTCACCGTCGTCACACGCTTCTCGGCCGACTCTAAAGCCTGCGCGCCATACGTTGCAGCCTGGAGCATCCTCTCTAGTGTTTCAGGAGTTGGAATTGGGCGGCCATGTGCAGGGTCAGTTGCAAATGCTTGTGAGGTGTCGATTATTAGTTGGAATGATTCTCTTAGCTAGGTGAGAAATAACCAAGGAGATAAGAAACCCAATTCTGGATGTAATGATTTAAGATCGATACACGAGTCGCACGAACCTTGACAAAATCCAACCCTAGGGGATTCGCCGGTACTGGCGCGGGGACCGGGTCAGGCTCTCGAGTTTTACGTACTTTGGGATGCGGTGCGGCTTCTGATCGAGGGATACGTTCCTCTCGCCTTGGTTCTACTTTAGGTGGTCCATTGTGGACCCGGTGTTCTGCAGGCGGATTTGGTGGAGGTACTTCTGGTCGAGGAGGGGGTGGGGCAAATGTTTGGGTCTCCTGGGGAGGTGGATTCTGAGGGGGGAAAGGTTGTGGGTATGTCCAACCCTCGGGAGTCCATTGGGGAGGGCCCGGAGGTACAGCAAAGCCGGGAGGTGGGTATCCCGGTTGTGGATACGCGGGAGGCGGGGGATTGAAGGGTGCAGGTTGGGGAGGCGGTGCTTGTTGTTGAGGTGAGTGAACGGGTGCCGAAGGGTTGCGGGGAGGTGGGCGTTGTGGATTTGGAGGGTATTGTGCAGCCTGCTCGTAGGGTGGTGCTGAGTAATGAGGGTAGCCGTACGGCGGCGCGACCGCTTCCTGTGCTTGGGGATACATGTAGCGACCGTCGGAAGCCATTGGTGGGGTGAAAGAATTGGGATTGTGTGGATTGTGGGCAGTCTGTTCAAAAGTAGGGTGCCTGCTGCCACGCGAGGTCGCTGATGGAGTGAGCGCCTGGTCGAGTGTTGTGTAGGAAGTGGCACGAACTCCTGGCGATATCGTGCTGTTTGCAGCTTGCTGAGCGGCAGGACCTTGGCCTGAGGTCGACATTTGTGAGCAACTTTAAGAAAATAAGCACCAGAAAGCAAAGGACAAGGCAAAGAACATCAGATCGATTCACGGACTACGGGGACTCAGGACCATTGCGCGAGGTACTGGAGGAAGGAAGGAAGAATTGCACTGCCGGAAGATGCCCAGTGAGAGTTGTGTGAAGGAGCATAGAGAGCGTAGTTTTGTGTTGCCACTGATCATAAATTAGTGGTATCGCCGAACAAGGCGGTTGGAAAGTGCAAAATAAACGGTATCTTTTATTGCGAATTTCAACCTACCGACTCACGGATCGGAAGATCCGTGTAATAGGCGATAGGTCTCACTTGTGCGCAAGAGTGAGGCGAGTCAGGGGAGACTTACGTTTGTGAATCGTCTTGAAGCAATGTTGGGCCTGAATACGCCTGTTCTACGATGTCCACTTGGATGTCGAGGGCAGAGTTGTGTCGGGAGGTGCGCGAAAGAGCGGAGGCGCAGTTGCCGGGAGATGTTTTCGCGTCAAGGACCGCTCAGTGACAAGAATGCTTGTGAAACCTGAAATTACAAGGGAAATATTGTTAGTCGCGAAAATGCTTTTCACCATAAAACATTTTAATGTTTCTTGTGAAGGCAGCCTTGTCTGGAGCCTTGCTGCAATCACTCACTTTCACTTAGAATGTCTGCAGGCAGATGGCTCACAATCAACCAAATTCAAACGCAATGGATCGGAGACTTTCAATATTCCCTGCCACGTGCATGCGCGCCTCTCACTCCAACCATGGTCAATCATCAGAAATTGCATTATAAGTAAAGAAATTGCTTCGTAAACAAAGAAAAATGGGCTGCTATGCGTGTTTCCAAAGTCCTCAAGCTAACTATGTATATTATCCAGGTCCTCCATGTGATACAGAACTGCCACCTCTATCCCGCTCATCCTTCCATCGTGCCTGCTTTCCTAATGCAGTCAGAACCTCCTCGTGCGGGGTTTCGAACCCAGGGTGGACATCATCCTCGACCGGAGGTGCATTCTTCGAAGTCGCGGGTCCGGTCCCACTCGCCGCTGCTGCTGCGCGTTCTCGAGCCCTACGCCGCCGACGAAGAATCTTTTTCCTATTCCTCACACTCCGTTGGAACGCGCTGTCTTCCCCATAGAACAGATCATACTCGCAAAACGCGCAAATCCATTCATCAGCGGGGTTGTTAAGGCTCGATACCGTACTCGTTCGCTGACCCTTGCTCTTCCTGCGTGGAGGCACATCTGCAGTCAGAAACCTCATGGGCAAGGGGCTGAGAAGGTTCTGCAAATTAGCGAGTGCCTGGGCTGCACTCAGCTGACCGGTATGAGGAAGACGAGATGGGACGTAATTCCGGAGATGGTGGGGGTTGGATGCATTTGCAAGTGCGGAGCGTTTCTTCTTTTTTCCACTCTTGGGTGGGGTCCCGAGTAGAGATTGTTCAACAGAACCCGTCGTTGACTCCACTCCTTTCCCTCCTCCTGTACCTCGCCCCTGTTTGGATCTATCGTTTCGCTTCGCAACTTGTCGGCTGTTGAGAGCAGCAGCAGCTGCCTGTTTTGCGGCCTCTGCAGCTTTCGCAGCCTGTCGTGCGAGTTCGGCCTCAAAGCGGGAGTGAAGAGCAGCAACTTCTGCTTTCGTGGCAATGAGGCGGTCAGCAGCTATGAGTGATATCAAGTGACATGAGGCTCGACAATGAGGTTTCGTGAGTGTGAAGACTCACTGGTGCTGGGACAAGCGAAGGTAAAATCCGATTGGGGAAAAGGGACGTATTGGGTAGCTTTCGGTAAGGAGAGTGATGCATAATGGGCTTTGTAAGCTCGAGCAAGTCGGGCCTCCAATCGTTGGGAAAGATGGATTTTCGCCGTCCCCGAATGAGAAGAATCGACACCGACACCACCCTGAGCAAAAGGATAGCTAGTGGAGAGTGCCTGATCGAGAGCAAGAGTATCTCCGTGGGTCAGAGCACCCAAGACTACAGCAAGCTGACGCTTCCGAGTCTTTAGCATGTCTTTATGCTGCAAACCCGCAAGTGTTGCCTTTGACAGCTTTCCTTTCCGCTGGGCCATTCCTCCGGGAGGCGTTGCTGATGGTTGGGTACCTGCAGCGTCGTACTCGTGATCTGTTCGTCCTGTCGGGATAGCACGGTCTGTGGGTTCGTCGTCCCCAGAGGCGGAACCGGCATCGGTACCATGAGGGGCCCCTGACAAGTTGGCAGGGACTTTTCTTTTCTTTGTATTTCCCGGCTGCTGCAAATGATCGATGTAGTCCGTATCTGCGCTGTCGTCGTCACCCCCATTCCTCGGATCATCAACTCCGTACCCAGCACTGAAATCGATGGCGGCAGCAGCTCCGTTATCCTGGTCGGCTTTGAAGAGGTCCTGGACCCCTCCCAAGATCGGCATGTAATACGATTGAAGGCGAGATTGCAGCTGCGCTGACAAGGAGTCGGCTTGTGTAATTAATTCGTCTGGGATTACTTCGCTGGGGAGCATGGGGGACGACGGAGCCACATTTTCGATATCTTCCAATGGGGGATCTGAGGTGCGACGTCGTTTCGGAAGTGGTTTTACTCTCCTGAGAGTAGGAAACTCAGGGACGTCGAAGATGGGGGAAGATGCTCTGTACATTCTGAGAGTAGTTCAGATAAAAACCTCAGAATATCTTGTAAAGACAGAAAAAAAACAAAGCTGACGTGGACGTCGTGTTTAATGGGTAGAGTAATTGTTGTTAATTATCCAAGAGAAAGACTGCCACGCAGTCCTGGCGGATAGATTGAAAGAAGGGATCCGACTCCTGGGGTACACCCGGCCACCGATGCCACCATCAGCCACAGAAAGCGGTTGCGGCCGGCTTGCATAGTGCTTGCATCTCTTCACATGCCTTTCATCACCCTCCCAACGTTTAACCATCCTCCTAGACGCGTTCCTCTCCTTCGCGACACCAACAAACAATGGCACACCGTGGCCCATTCGTCGTAATCGAGGGCTTGGATAGATCAGGCAAGAGCACACAAGCCGAAGCCTTAATCAAACGCCTTCAAGACGAGAAAATCCCATCGAAACTCATCAAGTTTCCTGGTCAGCCAGTCTCTGAGAGATGTCCCCGACATCTCAGATATAGACCCTATTTTATTTGCAGATAGGTCCACGCCAATTGGAAAGCTGATAGATTCATATTTGCGCTCCGAGTCCGAGCTCGATGACCATGTCGTCCATCTGTTATTCTCCGCCAATCGATGGGAGGTTGCGTAAGTACCTCAACTCCCGTCCTCCCAGACTCATTAACCCATTTGATCGCAGCTCATCTATTGTGAAGGACTTGCAAGCAGGGACCCTTGTTCTCTGCGACCGATATGCATTTTCAGGGATCGCATTTTCGGCTTCCAAGTTAAAGCCTGACAGTCCTGAGCCACCCCTTGCCTACGAGTGGTGTCGGGCACCAGATGTATCCCTCCCCGCACCGGATCTCACCCTATTCTTAGACATTCTCCCAGAGAAAGCTAAAGAGCGTGGAGGGTTCGGGGAAGAGAGGTACGAAAAGGAAGAAGTCCAAGAGCGGGTCAGGGTGATATTCGACCGGATCGGAGAAGAGGTAGAAAGTGCCGGAGCTGGGAGATGGCTTGTCTTGGACGGTGGCTTGGATCAAGAAGAGGTCGAGAAATCCATATGGGCAGAAGTGAAACCCTTGACAAAGGGAACCACTGCGCCGATACAAAAATTGTGGGACAAAACCCGCGAAGCCGCCATGTTGTCCGCATTGTACATCTAATCGTCCCAATGAATAGAATCGTATCATCCGTCACGACAACTTTGATATGACGCGACATCGGCCAGGGTAGATTGCGCGTAACGAAAACCATCTACAGTACAAATCGGATCCAAAAGACTGATAGAGAAAAAACGACGAGGAGCGGAGGATGATTAAGGAATACAAGGGGTTTATTGCAGGGAATAAGTCAAGGAATGTGGTGATATTCATACCCAGTGCCAATGTCCGCGTACAATGGTCACCATGAAGAGAATCAAAAGAAAATGAGTGGCATGAGATTTGCTATGCAGAGGATAACCGAGAAACGACCAAGGCAAGCGCGAGAACAACGCCCCATCGCCATTTCTCCCAGAGTAGTTGCCGCCATCCACCCGACCATCCTGTTGGACCATGTCCATCACCGTTTCCGTTGACCAAAGCGTTGCCTGATGTTGGGGCATTCATCAACGGCCGGGCAACAGGTGTAGCTTGAACCATTCGAACAACGGGTGGCGGATTTGGGGTAGTCCTTTGTATCAGAGGTTCAATGGGGGGATTGAGCTGAGTTGGTGAGGTTGGGGTGGTTGATTCAGCAGCATTTGAAGTACCGCGCTCTTTCTCACCCATATTAGGTAGGGGTTGTGCAGTTGGCGTGCAATACTAACGTGAGACGAGATCGGTCAGCATTGAATCGAACAGGGTGGGTGTACGACAATCATCGCCGCCTCGAGCCTTCCCGAAATAATCGCCGGTGTTACGGTATCTCATTTCGGGAGGTAAGGGTCCACGAAGTCAAGGGAGGCGAATGCGATCGCGGGAATGGGACAGGTCACGATACGGGAACTCACATCTGGGAAGGCGTCTTTAAACCGTCGTTGTTCAATGTTCCAGGCATGACTGCGAGCAGCATACGCGCGCTTGTCTGTATCAGTTGTTGTGACAGAACCCGTGGTCATCTCATCCGAGAGCATGAAAGACAAGAGGCCGGTGAGACTAGGGATGAGAAAGTTAGGATGATCTCGGNCTCCAAAGAAAGCCATTCAGACCACATAGGGACGTGACATTGTTGCAACACTCCAGGCTGGGTTCCACTGGACGAAAGGCTACGCTGAGTCATTCAACCCTCGAAACGGAGTGACATGTGACNCAGCAGTGCCTGGGTGAAAATCAGACATAGAAAAGCAGATCTTCCTGTCAGGTTGGAACCGTCCGGATGGCGTCAACATCTTCGAGGGTCGATAATCAGAAATGATGCTGTCAAATACGATGGAGAGAAAGATACCTTGATCCCTGGCGGCTTAAATGGGTACTCCGGAGGAAAAAGTAGGACGCATGATACTCTCCGCCAGCGAAGGGGGAGTCTGGTGGACCTCGCTGTTGAAGAAAGGAGGATGTCAGGATCAAACTGCTTGCTGCTGCGTGTTGGTGAAAGAGGTCGTACGATGATGTAATTCCCTATCGGCAGTGTCAGATACACGTCTCGCGGGAGAACAAATGAAGATACTCACAGGTGAGGATGTTCTTCTCGTCAGGTGCAGCCCATACGAACGGAGGAGGCTCCCGTTGCATTGCGACGTACTCCTTGTTGAGCTGTGAAGTAATAGGCATCAGATACCCCATCCCGACGACGCCGAGCACGAGTGTCATCGACGTACACGCTTGTATGCCGCCTTCGATGCCATATTTGTGGAATACCGAAAGCCCTGAGTGATTGGAGATGGTGGTCTTGAGGTGAGTTGGGTGTGGGACCGGCGCCAGCTGCCCAGGCCTCTTAGTCGCCGCAGACGGCCACGCGACACCTTCCAATTCCTCGGCAAACTTTCACGTGACTCCCGACAGACGAATGTCGTCGGTTCGATCCCGGCGCGTGTTGACGACAGAATCATTCTATTTCAGATCAACCACGACCACAAACGCATTCAACGGTCGCTGCAATGGCTCTTCCAACAAAGGGACGCGTGATTGTCGACACGACTGTTGGCGAGATAGACATAGAACTTTGGTCAAAGGTGAGTTTGATATAGCTGCGGGACCGTGATGTTTCTAACCCCGGTCGAAGGAAACACCGAAAGCATGTCGAAACTTCCTAGCATTGGCAATGGAAGGTGAGAGCCATCGGATCTTCCTTACCACCAATAGCTCATAGTGAATAGGGTACTATGATGGTGTCATATTCCATCGGTATGTCTCCGTCCCTGGTGTGTTCGGAGAGTCTCTCATTAGGACATCAGGGTCGTCCCAAACTTCTTGGTGCAGACTGGAGATAGAACCGGAACGGGTGCAGGAGGAGAGTCATTCTATGGAGGTTCGGCCACTACCCGTTTTGGATCCTTGGTAGCATTGACAGAGAATTGTGAAAATAGAACCGTTTGAGGACGAAATTCATCCTCGTCTGAGGTTTGCTCATAGAGGAATAGTGGCGATGGCAAACAACGGGACCAAGAACTCGAATGATTCTCAGTTCTTCATAACCCTTGGTACGCCCCCGGTCGTGGCGCATATACGAAGACACTCACACTCAGACCAAATTCAGATCGTGCCGATGAGCTCCATGGTAAACATACACTTTTCGGACGCGTCATTGGGGATACGATCTTCAGTAGGCGCATATACTTGTATTGATGGTCCTCGGGAACTCACCTGCGACTCTAATAGATGTCTTGAAGATTGGTGGGATGGGTGAGTGGAATTACTCTGGCCCGAAGCCACCTGCACGAGGTTTTCAGTCTGATTTTCCCAGAGATCGACGAAAATGAAAGACCACTCTAGTAAATCGTTTCCTATCTCGCGCGAAATGATTCATTTAATTGACGATCTACCGCTAGTCCACCAAAGATCAAGACAATCAGGATATTGGATAATCCTTTTCCGGATATTATTCCCCGTATCACCGCAGAGGAAAAGAGGGCACAGCAAAAGGCGAGGGAACAGGCACTACGTGAACGCGAAGAGGAGCAACGGCGGAGAGGAGCCAAGAAGTAACTCTGTCCCCAGCTCTCGTGAATGAAGCGCTAATCACTCCACCACCCATAGAGACGTCAAGCTTCTGAGTTTTGGTGCTGATGAAGGCGGTGAAGAGGAGGAACCTGTCGTCTTCAAGAAGAAACCCATAGCCCGTCCTGATCGTGAGTCACCCTTAAACTCTGTCCACCAGACTGCGTCTGGACCTCAGCTCATCCTTAAACGTCCACTTGACACATGATGCTCACTCATACACGTAGTTGTCGAAAATCCGGATCTCCAACAGGCAATCCCGGGGAATGCACCTCCCAAGACCAAAGCAAGGTCCACAAAGACAAAGCAGGCTTCCGCCACGGAAAAGGATGGTATCACATCAACATCAACTGTGAGTTCCAAACCTACTATGAAGCTTGATGATTCCCTGACTTTACCCTGTTGTCTCTTGTATCTGACAGACAGATAAACCCGTGAAAAAGAAAGATGCTGTAGATATTTCTACGATTCGTGCAAAACATGCCGAGGAGCAAGCCGCTCAAAGGTAGGAACCCTCTCCCCCTCAGGGCTTGCGTTTGTTTCGTTTCACATGGTATCCTGACGATGAACATAACTTCTAGTACCACCCGCCAGACCGAGATCGCTAAAATGGAAGCTGAAATCCGCAAACTTTCACGGAGGACTGGAGGAGGCGGTGACAGTGATGAAGACCGCCCCATCAAGAAAGTTAAGAAATCATACTTGGAGGAAGAGATGGCGAAGTACAACAAAGGACGAGGCGCCAATAAGAAAGGCAAACGGAAAGACGAAGGGGATGTCCTTGCTGCTCTAGGTACTTTCCGAAGTATGCTGCAGCGTACGGCCGTGGTACCCGAGGATGAAGACATAGAGATGAAGGACGCCGAAGAAAAGGCGGATTCCGAGGAGACTCCAAAGCCTAGCACTCTCGAGGAGGATCCAGGAATCGAAGTTGACGACGACATAGGCTTCTTATCCCATGCTCTCCGTTTCCCGAAAGACAATTCTGAGGAAGTAAACAAAGCCGAACGTGACTATGAAGTTATCGATCCACGGCAACGTAGTGCGAGGGCAAGAGAGGAGGAAAGGATACGAAAGAAAGCGCACAGGCCCAAAGATGGTGGACGGGGCTATAGACGGTAGTATCTCGGTACTGATATGGATTCCTTTGGTGTTGCCGCTATGCTTTCGTTGACCCTTTCTTTCCGTTGCAATGTAGAGCCCACCCCGTTGCCTCATGGCTAGTATTTTCCCCACACCCTGTACTCTTGTACCTTCGGACCATGTGTTACATGGTTGCTTCTAATCATTCAATTAAGTGGATGGTGCTCTCCCATCCTCGGTCCCTTTCCTCAGCTTGTCAGATCCGACCCATAGCGGAATGTTCACGGAAAAATATTTGTGCGAACCGAACGTATTGAGCACGAAATGCGCTCGAGCTATTAGTATTTGTGGTCTCGCCCATTAAAGCAACGAATGATGAAGACGAGCGGTGTCCACCAATGGCAGAGAAACGCTGACGGCCTTGTGGTGTTGTTTCCCCATTGGTCCGTTGATAGTATCAGCGGCCCTGAATCCGGTGGACGATTGCGATTGACCAGCCTGTCAATGTACACACTGTCAGGGTTAAATCCACGTTCTGAATGATCATCATGATCCCAGTGGTGACGTTGCTCCATTGATCTCACTGAAGATGCCAAAGGCTTCATGATCGTGGTACTATTGGTACATGGATACACTATGGCGGAAAGAGACCCCGCAACGAATACAGGACAAGAGACATACTACACATGCACACTTTCATTTGATTGATACAGAAGAAGACAAGGAAGCGCGATGAAGTGATTGGGTGGGAAACACAACAGCTGAACCGGTAAAATTAGATCGGGTGGCGCAGAGAACTCAGCGGAAAAGGGACGCAATCTCTTCTGCAAAGACAAAAGAGATCACCAAGTGAAAAAAACAGGAAAGTTAAATGAACAAGAGAAGTGATCACCCAACAATGTCAGGGTGTACAGTGACACGGTCCTGAAGGAGGACCAAATGGCTCTTCAAATACTTCACGACGCTCTCATTCGTCGTCTTCCCTTGGTCCTTTTCTTCATCAACCATGATGTGAGCGTTTACGACCACATCCGGTGCGTTACGGAACCTCTCGGCAGATAGGAGGTGGGAAACGCAATCCCATTGGAACCTCGATAGGCTTGGTACACCATCCGCGAAGACATCAAAAGTCACTTGACTCAGGGTATCATTGGAAGCCTGAGCTAATGGTCCGTAGACCCAGGAGACATGAAACGCTTCTGTGGGGTGCGCGTCTAGGAAGATTGAATGGAAGTGAATGTATCGTAGGTTCGTATTGTAGGAGAGGCTGAAATCTCTCTCAAGGTGCTCTGTAGGATCAATAGATCATCAATATGTTACTCATAATGTAAACCCATAACACAAAAATGGACATTAGGGTTTGATACGCACCCACTTCATCGGCGTTTTGAGCGCAGACAATCTGTGGGAGGTCGATGGAGATTTCCCGCAGGTGATTTCCCGCGCTACGCAGAAGATCACGAATAGGCTTCGTTCTGCGGAAATCCTCCCATTTCACTTCAAGCTTCCGTAGTTCGAAATTGTAACACAGGAGGCGCTCAGTAAGAGCAGCCTGCGAGGTGCACGTTCCGAGTCGAAGGGATTGGAGCGGAAGGGACATATCCTTCTCGGGATCCATGGGCGGGAATGGGAGATCTTCCGACCATCGAACATCGTCAATCGATAGGGTGGAGAGACCAGGGAAAGCGAGGATCGTCGACTCAAATTGCACATTGGAGTCGAATGAGACGCTGCGGAGCGTCAGAGTCTGCAATCCCGTAAGGCTGAGGACGAGGTTGATCGTCTCAGGAGGTAAAGAGCTCCAAACTAGATTTTGGAGATTGAGACGCTGCAGGTGAGGGAAGCTCCTGAAGAGAGATACCAGGAGGTCATGGTTGTCATGTAATACCTGCGCATCTTGTTGGGGCCACCCATCTAGGGTGATTGTTAAGGCGCGAACATATTGAGCAAGATTAGAAGAGAGATAAATTTGCGAGAGATGGTGAAGATATTGGTAAGAAGGTTCGATGCAAACAGTTTCGTGTAGTATGCGACGACTGGGTTCCAACCAGGCCCTGCAGGTGAATGCACAGGAACGAAGGGTTTCAGGGTCGCTACTGAGTTTCGAGAAGATACGGACCAGGAGTCCAGGGGACAACTGGAATATACTATGGTCACCAGAGTTCATATTGTAGTTTGTAGTATTAGGGGATGGTGAAGACTTGCAAAGAAACGGTGGGACAGAGACCTCTTAAATTCTGGGGGTTGGTCAATGCCCCTATTATCCTCAGTCCGGACGATCGACTATGACGAAATTCCAGACTCGATCGGGCGTTGAGTAGTATCCAGCAATGAGCCGCGGCCCGCCTCTGGAAGTTGCGGCTTTCTCAGTCCCGACCCATCTCGAGTGAGCTGTGGCCGAGGAATTGAACCAAAAATAACAATTCAGCATTACCAGACGAATGAACTTCGGTTTTTAGTATCGGTCTTCGACCTATCGTGAACATGTCAATACGTCTGTGAAGCAAGGAGAGAAAATAGTAAATCCTAGCGATTCATCGCGGAACGGACTTCTGTGTGCCTTCATCTATATTCCGAATCTTCCAAGAGGTGTGCCTCGAGAAGCCTCAGGCTCAAGGGGCGCCCCGCATCGTGCGGCCTCCGTGAGGTCAGGTTACTTCGGTCTATTGGGGATACAATATTTGACGCAGACGACTGGATGTCTCTGTCATTTGGAACGGATGATCTGTTGCCAGATGGTGACAAAACCAGTGATTTATTGTGGGTCACCCTTCGATGTGGGGTCATCGCCCCCTGCATTCTGAGCCTCCGAGGGTCCCGAATCCCAGGGTTCAGGATCTCCAAGTCCTGGCAGGACTGGTGACGGAAAGAGGGTTGGAGATGGAGTGGCCAACTGTCAGGACGTTTTCTGGCGGAGTGCGAAGAAGCTTCGATCTGTAAAGCGGGCGGACAGTTTGTGAGAGTTGGGTGAGTCTAGAGAACCCAAGCCTCTGAATGGATGCATTCGCCCGTGGTTCAGAGCAAACTGCCAAGGATGGCATTGTAAGAATTCTGTTCTGTTGATCAAACAAAATCGCCAGTAGGGTTTCTCGGTAAGATCCGGGTGATCGTCAACCCACCAGTCGGGCACGTCGAAATCGCACCTGGAATGAACAGCTTCCCCATAAGGAGACAACTCCACCTAAATGGGGTGCTATTTTCGTGGTTCATTCGCTCGTGTCATATTCACCACGCACCCGGCCAAGCAGACAACTCTCTTTTTTTTTTCTCACCCAGATGCCAATAGCAGAGCATCCACATGTCTTCTCTCGTTTCCACTCTAGAACGGATTCTATATAGTCCTCGTAGTCCCCGCCTTCTCTTCTCCGGAATGCCCTTTCTTCCCCCTGCACGTCCCATCCTTCCCCCACTCTCGAATTAATCCAAGCGACAATGTCGAGTCAATTCGTACACGCAGCAATTATAAAGGAGAATGTCACGGTGAGCGTCGTTGCCGCTGCCCCCTCAGCCGCCGGACTACCCAGATGCCATACGTTTCACACAATCTGACCAATTTATGCTCTAGTACCTCGATAGTGAGTAGTAAAATGCACCAGTCCCTATCTAGACGTCAATCTGATCCTGCGAAACACAGTTGTTGCAGCTGCCGTCCTCGTGAGCACCTTGGTATCTCGTACCTTGACCTCATTGATACTGACATCATTTTTTCTCCACTCAGGGCTATGATTACATACTCACCCTCCCTCGAGTATGTTGTGAGCGGTTTTCTTGTCAGGAAAATTTTCTAATGGATCGGAAAACAGGAAATACAATATGTGTGGTTTACACCCCTCTCACTCGGGAAGGTTCTGTTCTTCTTGACTCGATATCCTGTATTCGAGGAGACGTCCATGGTCCTCCTCCGTACGTCACTAGAGCCCACATCTGTCCCTGGATATCAATGACCGTGGGCACTGTACATAGACCAATTTGCCGTGATGAGTCCTCAAACTTGTGATAACGTCTACAAAGCAATTGGTATGTCTTTCAAGGCAATCATTGTTAACCTTCCTCATATTGACACACGATGTGATCGTTTGATAGGCTATCAGCTCGGAGCTGGTACGTTGGTTGCAGAAAGCATTCTTGCAATGCGAACATGGGTCATCTGGCATCGTAATCCATATATTGGTGCAATTGTTCTGACGGGGCTCGTGGTCTTTTGGGTTCCCGTATTCTATTTCTTGGCGCAGGCCCTCAACTCTCTTGTTTGTACGCCTGTTTTCCTTCATTTTATTATCAAGCAACTGACATTCAGTCTTCAGTCACTACTGCCCCCAACCCTAACACGCCTGGGTGTTTCCTCCTCACGCAGAAAAACATTCTATTTGTTGTCTACGTTCTGATCACATCGTTCGAGACTAGTGAGTTTATGTTGCTCCACACTACCAAACGCATGAGCTAATGTCACATCACCAGTCATCCTTGGACTGACACTCATCCGATTTATGCCTCATTGTGAGCATTTACAATCCCTTCAGCGTCGCGTTCATCCCCGACCTTGTCCTTTCACAGATCGGCATAAAAAGACCTCCCTCATCAAAGTCATTTACAGAGATGGTGCTTCATTTCTGTACCATATGTCCGAACATCACTAATTTTTGATCATCAGGTATTTTGAACTACGTATATCTTTGTGGTAGGTTCAAACTGCCAATGGCTCGGACGAGTCACCAACGACCTTTCTATTACAGTTCTGTCTATCTGTAATGTGACCGTACTCCTCACTGCCCCAGTAAGTCCAATCCAAGCTGTGCCGCAGCCTCCCACTTACCCTAATCTGGTCTCCAGCATGGATATGCTACACTACTGAGCGCGTAAGTCGTGCAACTTCCATGATCAATGTCCGATATCAGCGTGACGCTCAATACCATGCCCCCACCTTCCGACCAACAGACTTCAACGTGTTCTCCACTCTGTACTCTCTGGCCGAGTCCTGCTCCACCTGCGAGAGGCCGCTGCAAACCCGGTTGCGGTGAATTCCATCCCGACCGCATCCGGTTTTACACATCCGACACAAGTCCGATTTACGGATAGGTTTACCGACACTACCAGCTGGTTTGGTACACCCTCGGAAGTTGCGTCCTGGAGACCTGGACGGACGATCCAAGACATCGAGTCTTTCTACGATGACATTCCATTGGAAAAGACAAGTGATGGTGAACATTGATGCGACCGTTGGATCGAGCTTATTTTCTATTTCCGTGGGTTTACCGGGTGTCGTTGCTATCTATCGTTGGACAGGGTTCTTGGATATCTCATTCTGCGTATACCTTTGGAGCAGTCAGAGGAGTGCTCAAAGTGATCTAGTTGAGCCGGTCAGGGGCAGGAGGGTTGATGTGTATCAGGAAGAACTCAATTTTGTGGTCTCGTGGTCCTGTTGTTTTTTTATTGCATTTGTTGTTTTGCTGCTAACGACCTGTCTTGCTATAACTTGGAGATGTCGACGTGTTATATCTATCGTTGTGCATCGTTTGTACTCTCATTCATTTACCCACCTTGATTTTGAGGGATGATGTTCTGGCTCTTGTGACCGCCGACGTTCCTCTCCCAGCTCGTCAGTATTCGCTCATCAGGCACAATTAATGAAGGACGTGGGACGACATGGGACAATCTGCAGGGTTCTTGTTCTAAATGGAGGAACCTCATCTTCCACGCCCTGTCTCTTGTGTACCTTCTGACCTCGTCGACGCGAGTCCCCTTGACGTTGCGGACCGTGGAGACGACTCTGGGGAAGGGGAGTAAGCCTCCGCCCACCTAAATTTAGAAGATCGATCAATCGTCCTCTCCGAGAATCTGGAATCTCGCGGAATTCGCCATCAACAGGAATAACCAGAATAGCAACAGTCGCGACATCTCGCGGCAGCAATCAGGGACGCTTGACACAGACCAACCAGGTGCGAGACATTTTTTCGCTCGTCGGATGCTTGGCCGAATGTTTGCCCTGAAGATATCCTTCAGACGAAGGGACCACCTTGTGGTGACTTGTGGGACTTGTTCTTGTGTGTCCAAAGTTTTCTTGATCCCAAGCTGACCCCAATCGTCGGCTTTACCGATCGATTACGCATCGTTATCGGTATCGTCTGGCCCGATTCTCGATTGCTCATTCAACCTTGTGGAGAAAAGGTAAAATCAAGTCGCCTACTTAAGTTGCTCAACGGTGCCGCTCGATGCCGTCACATTCAACCAGGGGTGGTGCGGACATTGGGCAGAGCAGTGTCTTGATCCCTTAGAACCCTGGGTCAGGAACAGACCCTCGGACGAGGTTTGAGCGCTGCAGGAGCTTGTTCCGTAGGGCAACCCGCCGGTTCACCGTATATTAACCTAATGATTTTATGTGATATCTTGAGTAATTTTGGCGTCGACGAGACGACGAAGATATTGTTGCTGATTCATTCTGAGTTCTGTACGGGTTTTCTGACTGAATTGTGCCTGAAGTTCGGCCGGGATTCGTCTCTTGGATTAGCCAGGAGTATAATCTGGTACAGTAGCCTGAGTGACATTCGAGGCTTGGTGGTGGCAGGTGCGAGTTTATGAATGGGAACTGGACGGCTATCAACCTCCAGGGGTAAGGGCATCGGCATCTCGTGGTTGCTTTCTCATCACTCCCATCAGGTAATTCTCACTCCCTTGATATTCTGGACGCCTTCTCCATGAACAAAAACCCAAGAAAAGAAGACATTTTGTTGGTGCACAAGAGCTAGAATTCAATGATTAAATGTAGAAATCTCGAGTATATCGTCATTGACAGTACCCGAGGCCACCCACGACTTGGGATCGCCCTCAACATCGTCTAGAAAGCCTGGTCTCCACGGATGGACAGCGTTCGATGCGATATAGCGTGCCGCGTACAATTACGGTATGACGGACCTGAAGGGAGTGACAGAAATAAATATCCGAATTATTCAGGGACCAACAGGTATGCAAATCCTTGACTCTCATCATTCACTCCATACACATCCCGAGGTCGGCCTATCTATATAACTCACCCAGTCCAAGCCATTTCTATTCTCGCCCAGCTTCGCCCCTCGTGCACGCTCTCACCTTCACCTTCGTTATCAACTATGTTGGGTTTGGCCAAATTCCTTGTCCTCACTACATCCTTCGCCACTCTTGTTTTGGGTGTAACAGTCTCAAGTCGCGATGCACAGGTAGATGAGGCCTCAATCAGTGCGAAACGCCCCTCCTTTACCGTTCCGACACTCACACAAATCAGAGTATGTTGAGAGAAACTTCTTCGGTATCAGTACAATCCATCTGACCACTTTCGCTCCTATCATCATGTACCATAGGACATCCTCGCCCAACTTGAGGCTCCTATTATCAGGCACGTAAACAAGCCTCTCCATGATGTCGACGACCCATTGAAACTCTAACCTTATTCTCTGGTGAACTCCAGTGCCCTCACAGTGCGACTGAACCTCAAAACCGATCCTTCATTATACAGCGGCGGCGTCGGAAAGCTCAAGGCCTTCATGACGCCTATCGAATTGGAGAGTGGTATCCTCGGTCGCTACGCATACGGCAAGATCGAGTATCCCTACACCTCCGGTGCCCTTGGTCCATCTCCCGATGTAACCACAAAATCCAACCCATTCCCTCCCGGTCGCTTCCATCAAGACCCTTTCTCCGGCAATTCAAATCTCAGCTCCTTCTACGTACAAACCCTCGTTCCGCTTTTCAATTCTCAGAAATCGTTCTATTTCCATCTCGATAATACTACCATTAACGACGACGCACTCTTAGCTGCGGACGCCAACCTCCTCCAACTCCTCTCCCATCGGTGAGTTCAAGCCTTCATTATGCCAAGCCTCTTCGTCATACTCAATCGGCGACGACGCCACAATGCCCTTGTCCGATCAATTTTAAGCGCGCATATCGGCAAGATCGTGGCAGAGAGCAAATACGCCGCAGATGTCACCACCTACACTACGTTGATCAAAGCCAGGAACTCGACCGGGATCAAGACTTTGCTCACAAACACAACTCAAGAGGCCGCTGTCTTAGCGCAAGCGGACGCTGCTGCCAAAGTTTTCTCGGCCGCGTGGGTTGGCAGCGGGGCGTCTGTTGCAACAACATTTACAAGTGACTTGCAAAATGCCACTGCAAAGCTGTTCAGAGCACTCATTGATATCACAACTGAAATTGAAGTTCAATACGTGAGTACTTTTTGCTACATGTTTGACGTTCAACTGGCTTGGTCATGTTGGTGTCCACATGTCTGATCATGCCTCTGCGTTCTTTTACAGTTGATGGCTCGTTTCAATTAAGAAGCGTCCTATTCTGCCGAAGTAGAGGTGAAACATCGTTGAGGGAAGATCGTTGAAAATGCTCCCATAGGCACGCGATACATCGTATGGTCTCTGATTTTCATGCAAGGCTGAATCGGCTGTGGGTTTCTGGGTATAATACTCTTCAAACTTCATCATCACACCATAATTCCGTGATTCCCGACTCCTTCATTTTGTTCGGACACCTTATACATTCTGCGCCTCTCCCTAGTACTAATCGTTGCGTTATCTTATGATGACCTTCAAACTCTGGCTTTGATAGTATGCCAATGAAGCATAAGCGCCAGTCACGAACAGGACAACGTTGACATTTTCCTGGATCAATCAAAAAGTCTATTACGTCCCCATGGCTTGCGGTGATCACTGACGTGAATGTCAGGAGCTTGACGTACCCGCAAGGCCCACAACTGACCTACAACCTCACTACCCGCACTACCCGAGTTTTTGTATATGGTAGCAGAGTGCGATCGCAGTATTCAACGGATGGACGCAAAAGACATAGCTTCGGGCACCTTGGTCATGGGTGTCAATAGGCGGCCGCACGCATGAGATAGCATATGTTTTCTATAGCATATGTTTTTTGGTGTTGATAAGCAAGCGCGAAACAATGCGACCGACCGTGACCACGGACGTAGGAGCACAGCTTTCGACACTGTCGCGATAGTCTGCTTCAACGGGCACTGATTCATGTCTGGTGGCACAAACAAGGACTGGGGAGACTCACTGGGACCTTCAGAGATATTTCACTCAAGGTTGACTCGATATTCACAATGGTGCCTGGCAAGCCATATTTCCAACGAGGATGACTGCCTTTTCGGGCCCGTCGATGCTGTACAGGTTCGGTTCACGTCTGAGGGGGCCTTCTCCCGCTCGTCCACTTATAAGATCCCTGCAATCAACTTCTGCAATCCCAACAACTTTTGATTGCTTTTAGGTTCTGTCCAACATGTCTGAGCCAACATCATCCCAGTTTTCCATATTCAAGGACTGCTTCGCGAAGCGTCTGGTGTCGAAGCCTGGCATCCTCGACTCTGATGGAGAAGGAGGGTCATCAGATTTGGATGACTTTGTTTCGTATCTGTGCCTTGAAGTATGGCCAGGACTTCCTCTGAAACTACGAGACGCAACACATGAAAACCGCACCGAAGTTCCTGCAATTGATACTCTTTCTCTGGACAACACACCCATATCCTTCATCGACACGCTCACTTCGTGCGGCATTTCCGAGGACTCGGATTCCGCTATCGTATTCTTGGAGAAGGTCTTGGAGGATTATGCAGTCGAGGCATGCGCACCGCCGCCAATGTGGTCAAAGACTCGGACGACGGAATGCGAGATCTGTGAACGAGAAGTCCCGCTCACGTATCATCACCTTATTCCAAGGGAGACACATGCGAAGGTGTTAAAGAAGAAATGGCACCCAGAGACGATGTTGAATAAGGTTGCCTGGTTGTGCAGGTATGGTCTATTTACCACTCGTGAGGATTCTGCGATGGTCTAAACCGATTGCTTGAAGGCCATGTCATTCTGTTGTTCACCATATAGCCAGTAATGAAGATTTGGCGCGATATTATCACACTGTCGAACTTCTGCTTGAACGTGAGGATATTCAGAAATGGAGACAGTATGCGTCGAAGCAGCGATTTGGTGTAAGGAGGGGATAGACGTTGATATTGGTGCAGGATGCTGGGGGTCTGGTGGAACGCCTTTGTACGATTATTGATACCCAGATGATATGGTTGACGATAGGAGAAGGGGAACAACGAGACCACAGATTTTCTCGAACCGATGTCGACTGTCCCAATGGCAAACGCCAAGTTGCTTCCAGTGTCAATCCTTCTCGGGTCGGATAGACTGTGGGCAAACACGAACAAACCCTTTGGATTTTCGGCCTTTCGGACCGTTGTCATTATGAGGTCAACGAATGCAAAAGAGGAGAATTTGCTCCGGCCTGAGGGGTCTCGCCGATGCATACTGGTCTTTCTTGTTCAGATCAGAAAGTGACAATCTTCTTTCTTAGTGCAGACGAGCAATCTTCACAGGGCCCTTATCCTCCGAATGAGACGAACACAACAATGCAAGGGCGAATTCAATCGGATTACGGTGACACTTGGACATGGATACCGCCATGGGGGCGTGCGAAGGGGGTGGATGAAGATAAATAGTAGGCTCAATGTCAGAAGTCAGAAGTGACACACCCATGCGCGCTGAGAGGGACCTTCAAGGTTTCTTGGTTGAGACAAATCATGCCGAGCCCTGCCGAACCATGAAAGAACGACAAGCGCCTAAATACCGGACTGAGTTCAATTCCCTTCATTAAATTCTCTTGCCAGTCGACTTTTTCGATCATGCAATCTTCTAAACTTCCCATTGAAGTATGTGAACGTATCATTGACTTTCTTTGTTACCTCCCACCATACATTCAGGTCCAGAATCTATCTCAGCTCTCCGAGGCCACACGTACAATCTGTTCGTGCGCGTTGGTATGCCGCTCTTGGGTCCCCAGATCTCAGCACCACCTCTTCCATCGAGTTGAACTTCGCAACTCTCATAATGCCCATGTGTTCCTTGACATAATTACCCGTTCTCCAGGAATTCGGCGTGGCATCCAATTCCTCAAGATTTGGCCCCTTCCGTCTACTCCGGTTTCTCGTCGATTCATCTCACAGATGAAACCATCCCCAGACGGTGCAATACCATCTTCGCGACAACAATCGCGACATAGTTCTACCGAGATGTGTATGCCGCCATGTCACAATGACTGGATATATCGGATAGTCACCACTTTACCTACGATTCTTACCGATTTATCGATCCTTGAATTCTCGGACTTGCCAGCTCTACATCCCCACTTCATTCGTCTCATATCCTCGTTTAAAACCGTTCAGATTCTCCGCTTAGTGTCCTTGACTTGCCAATCTTTCAGTGAAATCATCCAGCTTATAAATCGCCTTCCTCAAATTAAATCACTCTACATGGAACTCTGTCGGTGGACACAACCTGCACGTTTTTACCCGAGCAAGCGACTTCGACTAGAGAAGTTGTTCCTACGGACGTTCGTAAAGCATGGCGGGGTGGACGACGTCCTGGATTGGGCGAGGTCTAGTCAATGCCTCTCAAACCTGAAAGCATTCGACTTCGGCTACCTTCTTTCGACTCATATGGCTGCCATTCATGACATCTTACAGCAATGTGTGCACACTCTCCAATTTCTTTCTCTGGTATTGGGCTCCGATCTCAGTGATCCATTTGGTGAGCCCCAGATAAATACCACTCCCTCCCTTAATACTGACGGGTGTTGAAATCTAGGCTTCAAGATACCCTCCTTGACCTCCCACCTTTCGTTGGAATACCTCGAAATCAATGGTGTGAAGATTGGATACCTCAGCACCTTTGCCTCTCACCTCCCCCAGCTGATATCGTCGTCAGTCGTATACTTCCATCTCGGTCTTGACGGGAAGCCAAGCTCAATCTTTTGTGAAGAGTCTATTTCCAGTTGGAAAAATGTTGATGATACCTTGAGTGATCCCAGGTTCAAGCAGCTGGACCGTTTTGTGGTTTCTGTATACCCTCCTCTGCCGACGAATACCAAAGAGTTCTCCGACCATGGAGATCTTAGGGCTATTTTGCGTGCTGCAATGCCAAAGTCCTACAAACGAGGAATCTTGTGGTGGAAGAAGACCATTGACGGGAAAAGTGAGTTATTGCACAGCGTGATATTCGTTCCAGCCTCATGAGATGACGTACAGTATCACGCATATCTCAAGGGGATTCCAGTGAACTCGACATTGCTAAAATTAAAGATTTCTATTTTCTCTGAATATACCCATGGTGGGTCGTCTCCCAAAATGAGAAAACGGCATGTTCTGAATGTGGATATCTTCATTTTAAGAGATAGGAAGGGACTACGTTTCTATGATTCCTCAATAGAACAGAGAGTGTATCGACGGCGACGCTGTTTCAGTTTCAAGTATTCGAGTACTTCTCTGGGCAATACGACGAAAGCTGTACATGCGAGCGGGTCTTACTATCATCGGACTCCTCAATATAGTCCCAGCCTCTCCGAGAACGTGTCTAGGGCGTGTCGCACATCCCTCTCGGACAATTGGACACTTGGATTGTAGCTATGGGTATTATCTCTGAGCTCCTGGGGCGATTGCTGTCCGATGCTACGAGAGGGGGGGATGGCATTGGGTTAGGGAGTTTTGTTTGGCCGGCTCGCCTCCCTTTCTCCTCTGTTTTCGAGTCCGAGGATTCATCTATGGTAAACACGCCGTGACATCGATGTATGAGTCCATCTAGTGTCCTGACTCGGCAGCGATGTGTCTTTTCCCCCCACTGGGATGGTCATAGTGCAATATACATCTTCCATAAGTCGCCAGAAAACAAGTCGGCAGCAATATCGAGACTCGGGCACAAGGTCGGCCATCAAGTTTTCGGTTGTTTGGGCAAGCATGTTGAACCCCAAGTTGGGCTCGTCCTCTTACCATTCACCAGTCATCAACCATGGTCTACAAATGTTTCAATTGCGCTACCGCCATTGTCACCTAACTTCAACCGCACAGGCCCCCTTTCTCAATCACGGAGCCTTCACCCCTGGTCGGTCGTCTTTCGGGATTCTCCTAGGATCGAAATCGCTGGTGCAGTGGGCACATTGTCTCCTCGTCCTGAACTAGTTCTTGACTCGATCCTCGAATCCCTATGATCTGAAATTGCGACATGGTTGTAGGATTAAACTCTGGAACGCACGCCCTCAAATGTCTGGACAATCTAATCCCATCTTTAGCACTTGGGTTTTCTCCCCCTGCATGAACCGGCCTGCATCTGCCTATCGATGCAAAAGGTGGTGACAAATCTCAAGCTTCACGAGTGAGAACGTTTCAGATCGAACCAGTGTTGCCCAAAATAGGGAGGGAGGATGACGGCGGGGAAAGAGAAGAATCGGCCGCCCTCCGTCTTCTTTATTCGACATACCGTCTCTCACATCGACTACCACCATCGACTTCAAGAATTCAACATGTTATCTATCATCAATGTGCGTAGATCTTGTTCGTTGCTGTCGTCATCCTGTCGTACTGATCGCCTGTGTTCAGATCGACGCAACAGCGACGTGCGGTCCCTCAAACCTCGTCGACGTCTTCGGAACCGTCTCCGTTCCAAAGGCTGCCCTCCAGAAACTGAGGGGGACCCAAAACAATCCCGACAACACAGGAAGGACCGTTGCTCCAAAGCGATCCATCCAAGTCAAGGATAACTCACGCCTCACAGCCAAACCCAAGCTCGCCGACTTTCACTTGCTGAAGTGCCTTGGAGAAGGATCATACGGCACCGTCCACCTCAGTCAGCACAAGCCCAGCGGCCTCACTGTCGCACTCAAGGCCATCTCCAAGGTTCCTCGTATCGACGAATGTGGATCTCGCAACCTGGGCACGAAGGCATTGGAGAGGAGATTGAAGAGGCGTGCAGGGGATGACACTCAGTGGGTAAACGAAGTGTCGACGAACGAGATTGTCGCTCTTCTGCGAGTTGCTGGAGAGGGATCGTTGCTCCAGCCATTTGCATTCTTCCATGACTTGCGATACTTCTATATAGCTACAGTGAGTCCCTTTCCTGTGGGTTGCTTGGGACTCATGGCTGACTGGTGTTGTTTTGCAGCCGTTCTACTCGGGAGGTGATCTCGCCACAATCCTCGACAAGGGATCTCTTCCTATTCACGTTACTCGTTCTATCGCCGCCGACGTTGTAAGTGATACTATTGCACTACTCTCACAACAAGTGGCTGACAGAGCGATCTAGCTTATCGGTTTACAAGCACTATTCAAACACGGTATTGTTCATCATGACATCAAGCCCGCCAACATCCTCATCGGCGCAGACAACCACGCGATCCTCGCAGACTTCGGACTTGCAACCCTGTTCGCAAAGGGGATGTTCAAAGGCGAGAAGAAGTACCATTCTCGAGAGGAACTGGACAGAATGATTGGATGCAGGGAGAAGGCATTCCTTCGTGTTGGTACGGATCCATACATTGCTCCTGAGGTGTGGGATGGACATGGGGAGCACTCTTACCCCGCGGACGTTTGGTCATTCGGAGTCACTGTCTTCCAAATGCTCACTGGAAGACTCCCTTGGGATATCTACCTCCCTGACGAACCCGAGCAAGACGGGGAACAAGGATCAGACACTGAGGCCGTTCCTGAACCTCTCCCAGACAGCCGTAACGACGACGCGGACACCGACGTGGGTATGGACACCAACTTGGACGACGACGACGAAGATGATGAAGGGGATCAAGGTGATGGGGAATTAATCGAGTTGATTCGAAGTGCGCCGATTGTGTTGACTGACGAGGAGAACGGAAGGCTTGGGATCGATGCGGTGACAGAAGATTTTTACCTCAAGGCGATGGACAGGAACCCCTTCACTCGTCCTACTCCAGCGGAATTGATGTCCCACCCTTTCTTCACCAACATTAACTTGTATGGTTGCTCCCCACTCGGTCCTTGATTGCGCTGCTGACTCTCCCTTTCTTTCGTCTTAGCGATTGGACCAATCACTCGAAGATGGTTGTCCTTCCCGACTGGAGACCCAGCGGATCCGAAGACTCTGAAGCTAGTCCCGGTTCTCAAGCTGGTGGTTCTATCCTTAACAGCACTCGACCTTTGCTTCCCAATGAAGACAAGTTCCCGCTCTTCAACTATCTGTCTCCGCTGTTGGCTGCACCTCGCCCAAGCTCGCTTGCGACTAACTCGACATCTGTACAACCTGCGAAGGTCCCTTCTGGTGCTTTCTTGGATGCCTCCTCGACAAGCCTTCGTTCTGATCCGACTACCACTCCTCCGGTCTGCTCTGATGCCGGTACCGCTCTGGTGGATCCCTCTCCGTTGGCTACTACTTCATCGGCAACTACTCTCGTTGGGTCCCCTCGATCTTCTGACCCCAAGGATATCTCCGTCAATCCTTCTAGAGCTCTACCACCCGACGAAGACCTTCTAACGACCAAGGCGAAGGAGGAGAGTGATACTATTTCCACGGAGTCGGACGATGCACCATCGGACGCTAGCAAATCTCTGGATATTGATACTTCGCTTGTTGCTGGGATGTTTAACAAGGTCAAGACTTGGGTACAGAACGTCTGGGAAGGTGTGAAAACTTGGGTTGGCTGGACCTGAGGTTCTAGGATGGGGGGTGGGATCAAGGTGGAAGGGAATTCGATAAGGAAAATCGATAAAAAATTTATATATGGAAAGATGAGAAAACAGAAATGGGCCGGGATGAAAATGAAAAGCAACAAGAACAGGGGGAGAGGGTCGGCTCGCGTCATGCATGATCTAAAGAACAAAATCATACTATAGTTTGCTTCGATTCATGTAATGTGTGCTCCGTCTAACGATCATCTTACATTCATACCATACTTGCAACGTTCATGAACAAGTCTGTGTGTTTTGTGCCCTACGATGCATGGCTTTCACCAACAACCACTGAGATCGCATGAGGAAATTTTTGGGAAGAGAACTCTCTACTGACTCGTGACAATTAGTAGTAAGAGACCTCAGAGCAAGCTGATGTGAAAGAGTATAGAAACGTCAGAAGTAATGAATACGGTCAGTCACTAATCCAAGAAGAAACCACTCCAGAGATACAATTAACAACAGAACCATTGTTTTCGGGAAGACGTTTGCCCTAGATATACAGAGTGAGAACTTAGGTACCCAATGGCAAAGAGAGGATACGCACGACCGAGGCCCAATTTTCTCGTGATGGGGAGAGAGCTTGGAGGCGAATTATACGATATCGTCAAAGCTGAGGGCAGGATCGCGTTGAGAGAACTTCGTCACGGCCACGCTAGGTCATGAAGGGAATGTCAAGATCATCCTGGATAGAGTTGAGAGGACAAAGTAACTCGGATTATCACTTACGCGGACTCGCCGATTTGCAAAGCTCCGTCGTCATCAGTGCAACTAGTGGTAAATGAAAACACAAGTTTAATGTCAAGATATTGTTTCTGTTCATGTTCTTTATGGTAAACTCACCCGCGAGTGAGTAGATCATCCTCAGATGTATCAACCATCCGGTTAGATATCCCATCAGCAGCGGGGATCTTGGTAAAACCGATTGAGTTAATTCTAAAAGAGCCCCGGAATCAGACTCCGATGCAGACAAAATCATGCAAATCCTGGGGCTGACATTGCTGGTCCATCACCACCACAACGACGAAAAGTTAAGCTAGTAGCACCCTGAATTTTGTCGAGACCGGGATTACGGCGAGAGAACCTGAGCTCCCTGTAAAATGGTAACGAAAGATGAGAATAAGGCTTTCATGATGGGATGAGAACGTAGACCACGCAGAGATACTGACTCTACTCTTTCGGGTACGGGAACAGCGGAAGCAGCGAGAGCTAGGGAGAGGGCAACGAAAGGTGCAAGAAAGTGCATGTCAACGATTTTGAACTGTAGAGGGTTTGAGGCAGCTGGTCTGAGGGTAGCTTGGTTGAGACAATCCAGAATGTCTTGCTCTGCTATTTATCTGGTCGGAATAGTCGAAACTCACAAGAATTGGAGTATGACGGTATTCAGTACGAGTAAGTATGGTACACCATTTGCTGGGATTGTTTCCCGGATGGATGGTGTTGGCAATACCGTCAGAAACTCTACGAACTCTATGAAGTTGTGAAGATTTCTTTTGTGAAATGAAGAATCACCTCGTTATCTCCTGAGACTGGGAGTTGAGAGACACGGATTTCCATTGCCACTGGCAGTACATTGTCTCAATCAAGCCTTCGACTCGCAGGAACTGGGCTTCGACTTGAATCAAGACGATTTCGCGAAATAATGACAGTCACGGGGCTGTGAAGCCATTATCATATCTTCATGCGAGTATCTCCATGACAGTATCTGTTAATTGTTACATTGAATGGACGGGCAACCATTCCTTGGACGAGTTCATCCAGAAAACCCTGAGGTTGCTGATTTTCCCACTACCGTCGATTGTGTCATTTGCAAAATTTAGAGTAAGCCAGCGGTAAACTGAATACCTGGGATCAGTGGGATGAGATAGCTTTAGATTTCAAAGCCAAGGTATTCTTCAGATTCCACGCTTTCATGAAATATGCACTTGTTTTTGTGTCCATTGTTCGCCGTGGTCTTTTGTGCTGTCATTACTTCGAGTTGATGAGGGTTCGACACATCGACTTGGAAGATACGTGAGACGCTGGTTTGAAACATTAATCAATCCAAGTTCTTGATTGCTGCGTCGATCTCAAAAAAAACATGCGAAACGAAGAACACGAGCACGATTCAAGAATGAGAAG
Source organism: Meripilus lineatus (assembly GCA_027627245.1). Taxonomy (NCBI): domain Eukaryota; kingdom Fungi; phylum Basidiomycota; class Agaricomycetes; order Polyporales; family Meripilaceae; genus Meripilus; species Meripilus lineatus. The sequence goes on along the minus strand of JANAWD010000013.1, from coordinate 2,760 downwards.
TATTTTGAAGGGCTTCTGTAGGCTGGTGTATTAATAGACACAATTAACGTCCGTGATGGCGTGCGATCATCAACAAAACGATAATCAGTTGTGATAACCGTACTTACGTCAACAGTTGAGATGAGAGCGTTCGTGCGTCATGGGCAGCTGTTTGGGACCTCCTCCTCCTCAATAAACGGAAGTGCGGAATTTACTCGATCAAACAACCTCCAACCCTTGTTGTCCGATGTTCTGACGACTTGGCGTGAAAACATATTTTTGGTGAGGCTTGGATATCAGCCAGAATTTTATCTCTGATATTCTCTGCATCATCTTTCTCTTTACAGATTGCCTTTGCAACACCAGGCGAATAAAACACGGGCTCTGGCCACCTTTGCCTTCGAGGAGTCCCAGAGTGTTCGTGCATGAATCTTTCAGAGCGAACTGGAGTTGCCCAAAATAGGGAAGGAGGCTGACGACGGGGAAAGAGAAGGAAAGAGAAGGATCGGCCGCCCCCCGCCTTCTTTATTCGACATACCGCCTCTCACATCGACTATCACCATCGAAGTCAAGAATTCAACATGCTATCTATCATCAATGTGCGTAGTTCTTGTTCGTTGGCGTCATCTTCTCGTGCTGATCACCTTTGTTCAGATCGACGCAACAGCGACATGCGGTCCCTCAACCCTCGTCGACGTCTTCGGAACTATCTCCGCTCCAAAGGCTGCCCTCCAGAAACCGAGGGGGATCCAAAACAATCCCGAGGGCACAGGAAGGACCGTTGCTCCAAAGCGCCCTTCCAGGCCAAGGGTGCTTCTCACGTCGCAGCCAGACCCAAGCTCGCCGACTTCCACCTGCTCAAGTGCCTTGGAGAAGGATCATACGGCACCGTCCACCTCAGCCAGCACAAGCCCAGCGGCCTCACTGTCGCACTCAAGGCCATCTCCAAGGTTCCTCGTATCGACGAATGTGGATCTCGCAACCTGGGAACGAAGGCATTGGAGAGGAGATTGAAGAGGCGTGCGGGGGATGATACTCAGTGGGTGAACGAAGTGTCGAACAACGAGATTGTCGCTCTTCTGCGAGTTGCTGGAGAGGGATCGTTGCTCCAGCCATTTGCATTCTTCCATGACTTGCGATACTTCTATATAGCTACAGTGAGTCCCTTTCCTGTGGGTTGCTTGGGACTCATGGTTGACTGGTGTGGTTTTGCAGCCGTTCTACTCAGGAGGTGATCTCGCAACCATCCTCGACAAGGGATCTCTTCCTATTCACGTCACACGCTCTATTGCCGCGGACATCGTAAGTCATACTACTGAGCTCCTCGTACAACAAGTGGCTGACAGAATGACCTAGCTTGTCGGTTTACAAGCACTCTTCAAGCATGGGATCATCCACCACGACATCAAGCCTGCCAATATCCTCATCGACGCAAACAACCATGCGATCCTCGCAGACTTCGGACTTGCAACCCTGTTCGCAAAGGGGATGTTCAAAGGCGAGAAGAAGTACCATTCTCGAGAGGAACTGGACAGAATGATTGGATGCAGGGAGAAGGCATTCCTCCGTGTTGGGACGGATCCATATATGGCGCCTGAGTTGTGGGATGGAGATGGGGAACACTCTTACCCCGCGGACGTTTGGTCATTCGGAGTCACTGTCTTCCAAATGCTCACTGGAAGACTTCCTTGGGACATCTACCTTCCTGACGAACCCGAGCAAGACGGGGAACAAGGACCAGACACTGTGACCGTTCCTGAACCTCTCCCAGACAGCCCTGAATACGACGCGGACACCGACGTGGGTGTGGACACCAACTTGGGCGACGACGACGAAGATGATGAAGGGGATCAAGGAGATGGGGAATTGGTGGAGTTGATTCGAAGTGCGCCGATTGTGTTGACTGACGAGGAGAACGAGAGGCTTGGGATTGATGCGGTGACGGAAGACTTCTACCTCAAGGCGATGGACAGGAACCCCTTCACTCGCCCTACTGCAGCGGAATTGATGTCCCACCCTTTCTTCACCAACGTTAACTTGTATGGTCGCTCCCCGCTCAGTCCTTGATTGCGCTGCTGACTCTCCCTTTCTTTCGTCTTAGCGATTGGACCAATCACTCGAAGAAGGCTGTCCTTCCCGACTGGAGACCCAACGTATCTGCAGACTCTGACGCTAGTCCCGATTCTCAAGCTGGTGGTTCTGTCCTTAACAGCACTCGACCTTTGCTTCCCAATGAAGACAAGTTCCCGCTCTTCAACTATCTGTCTCCGCTGTTGGCTGCACCTCGCCCAAGCTCGCTTGCGACTAACTCGACATCTGTACAACCTGCGAAGGTCCCTTCTGGTGCTTTCTTGGATGCCTCCTCGACAAGCCTTCGTTCTGATCCGACCACCACTCCTCCGGTTTGCTCTGATGCCGGTACCGCTCTGGTGGATCCCTCTCCTTTGGCTACTACTTCATCGGCAACTACTCTCGTTGGGACTCCTCCATCTTCTGACCCCAAGGATATCTCCGTCAATCCTTCTGGAGCTCTACCACCCAACGAAGACCTTCTAACGACCAAGGCGAAGGAGGAGAGTGATACTATTTCCACGGAGTCGGACGACGCACCATCGGACGCCAGCGAATCTCTGGATCTTGATACTTCGCTTGTTGCTGGGATGTTCAACAAGGTCAAGACTTGGGTACAGAACGTCTGGGAAGGAGTGAAAACTTGGGTTGGCTGGACTTGAGGTTCTAGGATGGGGGGTGGGATCAAGGTGGAAGGGAATTCGATAAGGA
>JANAWD010000129.1:0-78483 GCA_027627245.1 Meripilus lineatus | reverse complement strand
CTTATTCCCTCTCCCCCGTCCCCTCCCATTCTCAGCCTTCAACTTCTCCTTGTAAAACCTCACGATATAACTCTGCAATATCTCCAATGCCTTCTGCGCCCCCAGAACTTCCAGGTCTTTGAGATGTTGAGGGGTCAGATGTGAGAAGATTTCGGGGTTAAGGACAAGTGTGTTCTCATGCAGGACAATCGGTTTTGGTGGAGTCGCTGGATCGGACGCGGAGGAACTAGAACCGGGTGTAGGCCCGACTATGATCGGTAATCGTACCGAGGCAGGGATAGCGGGGAATGCAGATGGCGCTGGGGCCGGGGTAGATGTGGTAAGTGCAGACGCAGGTGTGGGTGTCGACGTAGATGCTGACGCACTCCCACTGACTGACGCGATATGTGATACCGCTCCCAATGTTGGGGTTGGTGCTCCTGAGGGTTTTGATGTAAACAAGGGCGCATGTAGGGTGTTGGATTCACGTTTGATTGGGGTAGGTGTCGATGAGCTTGACAGGTTTGTGATCGTCGATGAATTGAGGGCAGCTTTCGCTTTTGGAATGAGTGGGGCCGAAGTGAGAGGTGGTGGCAAAGGCGCGCCTTTACGGTCATGGTGAATACGAGAGCTCAATGAGACGTTCAAGGAGGGCGTACCTTTGCCTTTCTTGCTAAGCGCTTTCCCATCCTTCCCTCCGGTCGTTCCGAAAGCAGCAAGGTTCTGCCTTTTGGCCTCTTGCTCCTCAAATGTATGCTCATGCTGCGGGTCTACGGTCCACAGCGCACCTTTGCCTCTCTCATCTGGTCCGCGTTCTGCCTTCTTGAAGGCACGGTTGGAAGAGAGGTTGTGCCGTACTGAGCTCTAAATGAAATAAGCTCTCCAGTTAATGAACGTGCGTGGGGTAGACGGAACGACGGAGCAATGGGAAACATACCTCCCAATCCTTCTCACAATACTTGTAGTATTGATGATTCTCTTGTATCCATTGACATATCTCCTGGAGTGATGCCTTGCCGTGAAGGCCCTTGATAGCCCGATAACATAGTTGAGCATAAGTTAATTGTGGCTTTGGGGGTATAACATCAGGCTTTGGTAAGGGTCGTGAGTCCACATCGGATTTCTTGCGTTTCTTGGGGTTCGGTTTGGGTCGGGAAATGGAGTTTGAGTTTGGGAGTGTGGGTTCTGGAGGGATCTTTGGTAGCGCAGGAGTAATGGTGGCGGGGGGTGGAGAACATGAGGGAATTGAAGAAGGCGGTGATAGTGAGGTAATGTCGACGTGAGGGAGAACGTGGGCGATTTCCGGAGGAGGAGTGAGAACTTGGGGAAGGGGAATCCTCTGGAGCAGGAGGTGGTGGTAAGATAAAGTGAAATGTGCGTGATGCTATTTGTATCTGTGACCTGGAGAGCAGATTTGAGATGGAGATGAGTGGGGGGAAGAAGATATGGGACGAACCTATCGCCTAGGGGGACCTTGCTTCCACTGCCTGACCATACGCCATCAACCCATGCTCCGTTTCTACCCATGACATGGAGAACGAAGCGTTCCTCATCCTCTTCGTATTCGATCTTTGCATGCAGTCGAGATACGCTCTTGAGGGAGCCGAGGTCCACGTCGACTTGTGGATTGTCTGAGGAGGAAGCTGCCGCATTGGGGACGCATCGTCTTCCGATGATGACATTAAGAGTTTGGATATAGTATGTGAAGTTTGGGAATACGAGACTATAGTACGCGCTGATCTTGTCTTGTGGTTGTTCCTGGAGGGGGTCCTGGTTGTTGTGTTGTATGTCCAGGTGGGAGGGGAGGGACTCTGTGAGGGTGGCCATAATGGACTGATATGTTCGTCGGAGAGGATGAGGAGGAGTAGCAGCAGTCGTCCATTCACGATTGGAGTCACTCCCTGCCACTCAGTCACACCCAGCCAATCAGAGCAGCTTTGTCACATGCGGTCACATCGCCATTTTGGGAGGCGTTCGGGCGCCTGCGGGACAACGCCGGGATCTCCACGTCCGAATCTACGATACTCTTCGCAAGCACGGCAAGGCTGCCTATCTCTGCCGGTCTCATTCGTCTCCTCACCCCGCACATCCCTTTATAAATTGGGCTACACTCCCTAACTTGTAGCCGCGGATCGTCTTTTTGCAACAATGTCTCAATCAACCCATGTCCCTGTAACAACACAAGCAAAACAAGAACTCAATACCCTCGTAGACAAGGATGTCGATTCCACAGACTCGGACCTCCGTTACATGGCTTACGCTGCACGCCTGAGAACAGCCCTCCGTGCAGGCCACAGATACGTTGCCTATGTAAGATTCTCCTCTCACCCATCCGCCCCGTTCAAGCGATAGATTCACACCCAAAGACCAGTGATGTCGGCGAAGCTTTTCGCCCTATTGTACCTCCTGCTGTCGTGACAGCTGCTTACGGAATCTCGTGGCTCTATCTTGCAGGGTGAGTTAATACAGTGTTCACCTCCTTTCGCATGACAGGGAACTCACCTTATCGCCCACTCAGAGATGTGGGATACGAGTCCTACAAGGCTCACCGAAAAGGACCGACCCCTTTGGAAGCGGCACATTTTTCCGAACCAACGCGGATATCCATGATCGCTGTCAAGCGAGCAGTCTTTCAAACTTTTGCGTCAATGTGAGTGCCAACTGTATCTGTTTTCTGTCGCAGTGGAGAGCATATAATTGACGAGGACAATGGATTTTGTGTTGTATATACAGGGCTCTCCCGGCTTTCACTATTCACACAATGGTGAAACAATCGAAGCGAGCGTTTGTGAACGTTCAGAACCCTCGTATCAAAACATGGGGACCTACCGTGACAGGTTTGGCCATCGTACCAGTCCTTCCTTACCTCTTTGACAAGCCCGTCGAGCATGCAACGGACGCTGCCTTTGAATGGATAGAAAAGAAGATTATCGAAGGACAACCATCGCCCAAGGACGAGCTATAATATTACATATAATGCATACCTGTAATCTCTTCAGTTAATTCCCGTCAATTTATACCACTCACCTTCTCGTAAAAACTCTCGCGGATGTGAAGAAATGTGATTCACACCAGGAGAAGATGAAAAGAAAGCATAACTATGAATAAGATGATATCGGATAGCCTTCAAGCGATAAAGTTACTGAGACACGATCAGTACATGGAAAACGTGGTGAAGTGCGAGTAGCACTTCTTCCACTCTTGATATTACGTAGATTTACTGCTATGTTACTTACATACTTCTTCTCCTTCTTCTCCCCTTCTGGTAAGACGACACAAATAGGAACCTAAGATACGCGAATACAACATGTGCATGAGACGAGGCGTACGAAGCGCAGCAAGATGAACGGCCGAAAGAGATGCGAGATCAGGAATCGAGGACAATGCAGGATGCAGGAACGTTGAAATGGATGCGATGCTACATTGGATGGATGGAATGAAACACAAACGATGTGAAGATGAGAGATGCAGATGAATCGTCAATAAGACTGAGAAAGTCAGGATGAAACGCAACCGCAATAGATGCAATAGGATGTGGTATCAACATCAGCTCGAACGGAGGTTAGAGTCGGCCGAGTGCAAGAGGGATGGAACTGATGGAATTGGGAGGAATAACGCCCACTTCCGTGACGACCGCAGTGATGGTGGATGGAGGCGTGAGGTCGTAGAGGGGATTTAGAATCTCGAGTCGGGCTCGGTTCTCAAGCGTCAGCTTGTCTCGGGGTGTCACCAACGGGAATGAACAGAACTTGTCGCCAACTGGAGCTGGAATAACACGAGACAAATTGACCAATCCGGTCAGCCAAATTGAAAATTATACACTTGGTGACATACCCAGTTCGTTCTTGGTGAAACTGTCCAGCTGGACAGAGTCTGAATATTTGTAAGTCTCACAGCAGACCACAACTGGGACTGAATGCTGCTTGGCCATCATGGCTACCAAAGCAGTACCAGCCCTTGAATAAACACCACCATTCGAGTGGATCGAGTGTGCGCCAACGAGGACCATCGATACTTCGGTGATAATCGAACCCAGAGCAGGCAGCAGAAGATATGTGCATTGGATTCCCGCAGAAGTGAGGATCGACAGTAATTTTTTGCCTGAATGCGGAGTTGAGCGGGATCAGTATTCAAAGAATCGCGTGTTCCTTACCTTCCATCATCGGTCTTGAATCGACCACGACGACCGAAAATTGACGGCCTTCCGCGAAAGCCCCAAGTAAGACTTTCTGGACCACTGACGATCTACAGAAAGTTTTTAGATTCCAGATAACGATTGATGAATCGATGCGTGAGGTTGAATCCGAGTACTTCGGAGAAATCCTATCTCACCTGGCGTATGTTAGGATCACATCACCATCTTTGATCTTCTTTCCCGCTGTTTCCTCGATGACTTGATCTGCGTAAATGATTCGGTCTCGGATGTAATTATCAATCTTGTGGCAGAGGGCATTCTTTGCCTGACAGAAGGAACGTGATTGTTGGCGTTAAATCCAGTGGTGGATATTGTATGGAGAACAGAGAGTAAAATACGAACGTCCTGCTCTGGTAGATCGATGTCGGAACCGCTGATCTCTAGTTTCAGCTGTCGGATGGCATTGCCCATGGTGACTGACATCGGTCGCGCTGCAACAAGATGACTGATTTGTGGCGACAAATAGGTCATCAGATGTCTTGAGAGTGTGTTGTTCGGAGGTGTGGAATAATCTTGGATGACCTGCAACAAAATGAGACATGCTGCACTCAAATGACCTTCGTGGTAGGACTCACGGTTTTGAACGCGGTCAGAGTAGCAATACATCGTGCATTGGCACCAGAGATTTTGAACGTCGAGAATTGGAGAGCAAGTCGCAGTATGGCGGGGTGAATATCACCCTTCGCAGCACTGACAGGTTTCGGCAGCCCAAAATGCGAGAATATGCGCAGACTCCGCGCGTTCAACACAGGCGGTTCGCTGATAGACATACTCCTCGACTCTCTGGGTCCTTTCGCACCAGGCGTTACAGGTGGTTTGGGGGTGCCTTCCCCACTTTTCCTTGGTCTATTTAATGCAGGAGGGGGAGCCACAACAGGCGGCGGTACATTCTGTTTTGATTGATTCTTGTTATTCGGTTGGTTGTTTGGGGTAGCAGTTTGTTGCTTTGCAGCAGCTTTTGCAGCCCTCTGTCGTTCTTGAAGTTCTCTCCTTTCGGCTTTGGTCATATTCTTCTGGGATTTTGGAGGTGGTTGCGAAGAACCTTCGCCAGCCGGAGGTGAAACGCCATTTGTGGCGGGATGCACAGGCAGGACAGGTGCAGGTACCATCGTATCCGATGTTTTCAGTGCAGCTGGATAGCCTGGGAAGAGATCAAGGGGAATCTACGAACTCGAGGATGTTGCCAGAGTGTGTAAGAAGGTTTCTGAGGGACTGGTAGAGTTTGGGCCTGAACGAGTCATACAGTCGCTTGTGGCGTTCGAGCCTCCAGCCACAGATCGCCACAGAAATGGATAAGATAATTTGTGGAAACTGTGGGAACAAAACACTATTCTGGGACTTCGGCATGAGCAGGCACAGGAAAACGTAGACGACGACATCCTCCACCCCCAACTTCAACAACTTGCTACTGCTCCCTCTCTTTCTCCACCGGAAACATCTTACTTCGAGGTCTAGATACACATATTTCACTTTTTGTATCCTTATTTGCTACTATGGTATGCTCTCTGGCTCGTGCAAGCTGTCCACGACTTACTAATGACACTTAACAGGGTGTTCCAGCACTCTTCCGTTGGTTGAGTAGAAAATATCCCAAAATCAGTATGTGTGGTGCCCCTTCTCTTCAGTCTTGTCTCCAACCGACTTTATGTCATTAGTTCTCCCCGTTGTTGAAGACGAGGAGACACAAATACCAGATGAAGCTGGCAACAACATCTCGGTTCCCGTGGATATCACTCGCCCCAATCCCAATGGCGAAGAATTCGACAACTTGTATCTCGACATGAATGGTATTGTACGTATACCTTTACACCTCTACGTCAGTGTTCTCACCGTCCGTATAGGTCCATCCATGTACCCATCCAGAGGGGAAGGTTCGTAGCATGTCATCTGGTTCCGCTCAAGGCTCACATTCTATTTAGCCCGCGCCTGAGACTGAGGAGGAGATGATGGTTGAGGTGTTCAACTACACAGAGCGGGTAGTCAATATGGTCAGACCGCGGAAGCTCTTGTTCATGGCTATTGGTACGCTCCGAGCTCTTCATTCATGTACGGGTCTAATACCGCAATCAAGATGGTGTCGCACCTCGCGCCAAGATGAATCAGCAACGCTCGCGCCGTTTTCGTTCTGCTCAGGAAGCTAAGGAAAAAGAAGAGGAGCGCAAGCAAAACATTGCTCTGTGGGAATGTGCGTTGCGTTCATCTACGTTCAGGTGTCATTCGCGTGAAATCTCACTACATCTTTGTAGCCATGGGTAAGACCATCTCGGACGAAGAAAAGAATAAGAAATCTTGGGATTCAAATGCCATCACCCCTGGTACACCCTTCATGATACTTCTCGCTCAGTCGTTGCGTTACTGGGTAGCCAAGAAGATGAATTCTGACCCTGGATGGGCCCAGGTGGGCGTCATTTCGACTCGGAAACCATTTCCTGGTGCTAATTTTGCTACAGCTGGAGGTTATTATCTCTGACGCAAGTGTACCTGGAGAAGGAGAGCACAAGATTATGGACTTCATCCGGAGGCAACGGACTAATGACGGGCATGACCCCAATACACGACACGTTATCTATGGACTTGTACGTATTCTCCTGTTCCGCGAGCGCGAAAGCCCAACTGACTCGTTCACCCTCATTAGGATGCAGATCTGATTATGCTATCTCTGGCTACGCACGAACCTCATTTCCGCGTCCTTCGTGAGGATGTCTTCTTCCAGGATGGAAGCCGTACTGCGTGCCGTATTTGTGGACAAGAGGGACACTATGCTGCGCAATGTACAGGAACACCAGCAGAAATTAAGAAAAAGCCTCCGCCCGAAAAGAAACCATTCATCTTCCTCGATGTCGCTATCCTACGCGAGTACCTCGAAGCCGAACTAAGGATATCGCAGACCCCATTCCCATTCAATCTTGAGCAGGCCATAGATGACTGGGTGCTCCTCATATTCTTTGTCGGGAACGACTTCTTGCCCCATTTGCCATCACTTGAGATCAGAGAAGGGGCTATTGACACATTGCTCAAAATCTGGCGAGATGAGCTGCCGAGGATGGGCGGTTATTTGACAAATCATGGTCAACTTGAGTTATCGAGAGCTCAGATCATCCTTGAGGGTCTCGCGAAGCGGGAAGACGAGATTTTCAGAAGACGTCGTGAAGGTGTGCAATCATTATCACTTGTCTGAATTCGATTCAGAGTTTTCTCTCTTCAACTACTTGGCCCATTATTCACACGTACCCTTTTGCTTGTGTCTTTTTAATTCAGCCGAAGAGCGCCAGGATCAGAACGCGAAACGTCGAAAGATAGAGAAGGAAATGGCTGGCAGCGGTGCTGGGCCTTCGTCATCTCTAAACCTTACATCGGGACCCACACCTCCCACGGTCCACCCGCTCCCCCCTCGTCCTGCCAGCAACTTCGCAGCTACAGCAGATTCTATTGGTCTTGGGGGTCCCAAATCCGAAGAAGCGATGCAAAATGCGACTGCTGCTGCCCAAGCCTTGGGTGGAAGTAACCGTGATGTCGTCCTCAATCGAAGGGCTATCCGATTGGCCAATCTCAGTGCGGCCGAGACATTGAAGGCAGAGATCGCAAGTTTGGTCCCGTTGAAACCTTCAGCTAAGTCGATCAGGAGTACTAAGCCACCTCCGGCACCTGCACCTGTGCAGGTACAACCTGTCCTTCCACCTGTTACTGCATCTGAGGACGCGGATGAGATCCCCGGGCTCAGTGTGCCTGAGGATTTGTTCGCTGCTGATCCAGCCCCAGCTCCGGTCCCAGAGCCAGAGTCCGTAGATGAGCCAATGCCAGACGCAGACAAGGCAACAGAAGCAGGTTCGCAGAGCTCGGCTATGGATGTAGTTGACTCGTCTCCCCATGGAACCAAGCGAAAGCTCGACGTTGCGGACGAAGAGGAATCTGATGAAGGTCTTGGTTCGGAGGAGGAAGCGCCCGCTGATGGCGAGACACCTGCGGATGCGGAGCCTTATGCCCTCAAGGTGAATCCGGACGGCAGTGTTGAACAGGAAGACACAGTGAAGTAAGTGCCTATTCTTCGGTTGATGTATCACGTTCTGAGCATTGCCTTTACAGACTTTGGGAGCCCGGGTACAGGGAAAGATATTATACACAGAAGTTTGGGGTAGAGTATACCGATTCTGAGTTCAAGAAGAAGTAAGTGTTACCTCGGTCGATACCGATTGTGTTCATCGGCTCATCTCATCTAATCAGGGTCACTACCCATTACGTCGAGGGAATGGCTTGGGTGTTGCAGTATTACTACCAGGGAGTCAGTATTTTGGCCTTTCATTCGATGCTATTACTGACTTGTCACCTCAGACGCCTTCGTGGCAATGGTATTATCCCTTCCATTTCGCTCCCTTTGCAGCCGATTTCGAAGACGTGGATAAGCTCCAGCTCAACTTTGAGATTGGGCAGCCCTTCAAACCATACGAGCAACTCATGGGCGTCTTCCCTGCTGCAAGGTAATCGCATCTCAACTATGACCCACTTGATAACTCACTCATTTTCTCATGATTCTAGTCGAAAGCATATCCCCGCAGTATATCATGGCCTCATGACCGAGGAAGATTCCCCAATCATAGATTTCTATCCCTCGACTTTCCAGATCGATATGAATGGAAAGAAGATGGCCTGGCAAGGTGTTGCATTGTTACCGTTCATTGATGAGAAGAGGCTATTGGACGGAATGGCTCCGTTTAACGATAAGCTTACTCAGGAGGAACAGCATCGCAATACTTGGGGAAACGATGTTGTCTATGTCTTCGAGGAGCATCCCCTCTATGTTTCTATGGAGGCTTTGTACGGAAAGAGAAAGAGTCCAGACGTGAGTCATAAGAATAAGTCCCCATGGCACTTTGAGATGCTCACCGAGTTATTACAGCCTGTTCCGATCGATCCCAAACTAGGAAAAGGCCTGAACGGCAGTCTTCTCCCCAACCCGGAATGCCTTCCAGGCTCGACGTTCTATTCACCATTGACAAGTGTTAATCAGCCAGACATAAAATCAGATCGATCATTGTCAGCGCTGTATTTCTTCCCGAAACAGCTGACCCCTCATCGATCTGTTCTCCTCCCTGGAGTGAGGAGACCAAGACCCGTTCTGACTGAGAACGACAGAGAAAACGCCCGGCGAGGTGGTAGGGGCCGCGGGCGTGGAGGCCCCCCGGGATCAGACCGTGATCGAGGAAGGAACGGTTCATCTTATGGGAATCAGTCATACGGCAACCAGGATAGAGATTTCGGACACCGTGGAGGTTATGATTCGTACGGTCAACGACAGTCCTACAATAACAATCCTTCTCACAATTCATACTCCGGATATTCTTCCAATCAGTCCTTCAATCGTGGGCCTCCGCAGCAGCAAAATTATGGAGGCTATGGTGGTGGATACGGCCAGAATTATAGAGGCAGGGGAGGGGGACAAGCCCCTCGAGGAGGCAATTCCTATGGACAACAATCATATAACTCTGGAGGCTACGGAGGTGCTGGCAGAGGAGGAGGGTATAATGCCGGTGGTGGCGGCAATAGTGGAGGGCGTGGCGGTTATGGTGGTTATGGTGGGTATGGTGGGGGCTATGGTGGACCACCTCCGCAACAAAATTTCTCTGGAGGTTATGGTGGTGGTTATAATGCCTCAAACCCCAGAGGACGGGGACGGGGTGGTAGGTACTAGTTAGTATTCTTCGGTTTGGGATGGTGCATTCCTATTTCTGTGGATGATTTATGTTAGTATTTCGTGCCCTTTCCCTTAATACACATTTTGTGAGAATCGCCATTCGACATGAAAGGGGTAGATATTAATGTTTTGTTAGTGTTGTGCGACTGAGATTATGAAGTCAGCTCAAGATTTTCTTCCTGTATCTACGGAAAGAGCCTTGGAGTAGCAAAACTCGGTTTTAACACGCAATCCTATGCAGGCCGTTGCCGAAATCTGGCACCTCGATGTCATCTGGAATCTGAATCATCTATGTCATTTGTTGTAGACGCCTCGTAATTTCATTGGAACTCCAACACTGATTGCTGGAACGATATGATCCTGAAGCTTGAAGTCTGTTCATTCGTTGCGTCACGACGAGTTCAAAAAACATCATCAATTCTGAATTGTCACGAACTCTACGAAAGGCTAGTTTTAACGATACCGAACGAATTTGTCCAGTCCCACCTTTAAGTTGGCCCAATACTCTACATCGTCTTCGGACACCTTCCCTACAATGAAATCTCGATAGCGAATCCACGAAACCGGTAGACCGGATCTGGAGCTCGGGTCGTCCACTATACGCATTGCCATTGCTTCCAGTGGTACTGGATGAAAACCAGAAGCGTCCCAATCAATGACCCATAGGCTCCCCTTCTTGTCAAGAATCATATTCGTCATATTGAGATCACCATGTGAGAAAACAACAGTCTCCCAGTTTGATAATGAAGACGGAGGGTCTTTAGGGAATGGCAGAGAGTTATACCGTGAATAATTCACTCGCGTCAACCATCCTTGGTATGACACAAGATCGAAGAACCGTCGGTAGGAAAGTACATCGGGACATGGGCCATACTCATACCCGTTGAATGCAGGCCCTTGAGCATACCCGTCATCGACTGTACCCGGACGTAAGCTTCGTAGGGAACGTAACTGCTTCACGTATAAACGTAAGGTGCAAGCGACCCTGAATTGCATGTACCAGCTGAGTTTCTTCCAGCACTCGTAAAGCGTCTCCCGGCTCCCCTTCAATATGATCCATCAAGAGCCACGAATGATCGGAACAGAGGTCACGAGGGATCGGGATGGTTGTGTTCCGCCTAACGTACTCCATGGCTGCCCGCTCAGAAGCTTGAGCCGGTTTCGCGATGATTGAAGGAGTAATACGTTGTGTGAGGACGTGACCGATGGGCCTCGCATTCATACGAGCTATGGGTTGCTCCCTCCATGGATCGCTTTTCGTGACAACGATGTCTGTAGGAATGGTGGACAGCTCCGCGGAGACCTATGAGGTGTTGAGCGGGTCTCCAAAAGGGCGATGTCAAACTAAGACTCGGATAACATACATCTGGGAGCATCCCCGGAGGAGGCAGAGCAAAACGAGCTGCGATCCAATCCACAAAACTAGTCCATGTGCTCTCTGATAATCCTTGGCCTGAATGGGCGGTCATATCCGGTAACGTGTTCCCTGAATATACCACATCGCGATGTTAACACCACAACGAGGACAATATCAAATACATCCTCCAAACCTTCTCCTGTCAACAAATTCGCAGACACGCAATCGATGCGGAAATTGTATCGTATAGACGTCGCATTGCCAATATACTGAACGCGAATAAGAGAATTATCGCGTGGTACAAGATCTACCATCGTTTGAACGACGCAGACGAACGTGGCCACTTTCTGTGCCTCAGAGACGACTTCCTTGGTGACATCTGAGGGTTTCCGGGCGTCCATCAGTATTATGGCAACAGAAGCTTCCGATACAATTTTGCCAACTTGGGCATGAAATGTAAGAGAGTACCCTTCAGGGTGTGAGTAGACCTGACGGTTCTGTGACAAAGTTTAGAGCGTGAATCGTAATGAGTGGGGGGATTGTCTAACCAGGATGTCTATCAACGTCTTCTTTCCTGTCAGAGCACCGCCTATGGCCCAAAAAGTGAAGACCAAGCTGGGGCAGGGAGAAATGCAAGACGTTTACCATATACTGCTATTGGAACCCTCTTCGACTTGGGGGCCTCACACGAAAAAGAGCAAAATTCGAAGAAAATTTGAAGGAGCGAACTGAGAGCCATTCAGTTGGAAAATATTAACCGATAGCAATGCAGAAGGTGGGGATGACGTTCCGACGTGTCACTAGTAGAACGGAGTTTGTGAGAAGAACACCTCCGTCATCAGCACTTGTGTGACGAAGTTTCGTATGTTTGGGTGGCTTCAAAACTTTGATGAGCGCCATCACGGAAATATTCGGCACAGAGAGCCGTGGAAAAATTTTACATTTTTAATATCAATATATTGCGCATAGACTGGTTATCGAGCGGGCGTATTCTGAAATAACACACAAGGCTGTTGGTATCCAATGGAATAAGCGAAAGTGGGACGATTTATTTCGTTTGTCCAATCACTGCAAGGCGGCTTGGTGACCTTCCTGGCGTATCCAGTGCGTCCTCACGTTGATTCGTGTTATATATGGTGTTGACATGGTGAGCACCGTCCTTCCTCAGAATCCTCACTCTCTTTTCCCTCTTTTCCCCAAGTGCGGGGATACCCAATGGATGGGTGTCGGCCCCTGTTACTGCACCTCCCGCGACTCCCTCAGCTTGTCTTTGTAGCTTCTCGGGTGTGACTCGAGGTTTGAAACCCGCGAGCTACGAGCACACCTGCGACTCTGCCGACAGCGAGCCTTCACACATCGTGACCGCCCATCGAACCCTAGCATAACTGTTGCTCCTCAATTTGCGTCACTAGATAGTCGCTATATACAAAGTTTTGTGGGTCGATGTTTAAATTGAACCGTCCGAATCTCCATCGCTGTCCTCGCCGTCCTCTGGCCCAAGGTCTTCGCTATCCTGCACTGCATCAAACCCGTACTCTCCATCCTCATCGACATCATCCAACTCCTCCTCGTCACTGGGACTCTCATCAGATGAGGTTTCTGAAGCTCCGTCGACGCCTGCGTCGTTATCAGTTGGAAGAGGCTCGGGATCGTCCTCCCTCACGAGGGTGGATGTTTGATATCTATAAGGGGGTTGTTCAGGATGGCCAACACCACCTCCGAAGTAGCGCATAAACATGTCCCTGTCAGCAAAGCTGTGGTGATTGAGTATACTTAGGAACCCATAAAGCAAGTGCGGCACTTACATGTTGACATAGAAACGTGCCCAATCATCTGTTTGCCCAGGTGGCCGAGCGACTGACTGATGTGGTAGAAGCTCGTTGGTTCTACCATCGCAAAGGATGGAATTAAATGAACAGCTCTGATCGCCAACGAAGGGTCTAAAAATCCAAAGGCGTTGGGATCTGAGTGGTTGACAAAGCCAACCTGTGGAAGTCTTGCATACTTGGGACCATATCGACTGTCTGGAGACATCCCCAACCACCGAACCCACAAGAACTCCATATGTTGGGCCGAGCGGTTGGTAACATTCGGACCAACATGGAGAACACGAGCATGGAAGATTCCCAGGACCTGTGCGTACCAGAATGGGTGTGAGGAGGGCCCGGTCTCTCGCGAATTCAGTAAGACGTTGCAATGGGTAGTCCGGGGATTGATCGAGTCCTGTCCTCGTCTTGCGTCGTATGTGGTATACTGTAGCCTGAGTACCTTGTGACAGTATATTTTGCTGCCTATGATCCGGACTTGGGCTCGTTCCTCATCAGAGTACTCGACCTCGTCCCCGTCATACACCTCCCCGCGCAATCGGGTCAGCAGATGATCTTTGAGTTTGGGGATGAAATTCTGGGTACATAGTAGGTCAACAGGAGATCTCAAAGCTTGCGCAACGAAGAGGGAGGTCGAACCAACCTTGGCAGCTGGATCATCTCCCATCTGTGAGACGAAGGTATATATATTTTTCGGAGTCGTAGTTGACTCAGATATGTGATGCTGCATTTCCAACTCCGTGCCAGACAGGGGCTCCGATGTTTCAAATGAGAGATGGTGTTCACGAACTTGAGTCTCGTTTGTAGCAGTGCGTGCTGAAGCTGATCGCTTTAGTAGAGTCTCTCGGCGTTCTTGTCGTGAGATTCCCCTCTCAGCACTATGCTTGTTGCTACTGGCCCACAGCCGTTTCACTCGACGGTGCCAAAGCTCCCCCTAGCAGAAGAGTAGTGAGCCACTGCTCTTCCAGAACTTCAAGCAGCAGGGTGGTAGATATACGCACAAGTTTGGTTGTATAAGAGTCCACGGTACCATACAGTCGAATGGTCTTAACATAGTCGGCGAGCGCATGAAGTTTATAAGTATTGAGATTGAAGGTCTTGAGTCTTCGAGTAGAAGACGACGTAGACGCATCTTGGGGAACTCCTTGTGCCTGCTGTCGACGTGCACGAGCAGCAGCCTCTTTTGGGAGCTCTATGGTGTCAAACTGGCTACAAACTCGGGATACAAAGCCTCGAACTTCACGTCCAAGCGTGGCGGTGGCACTTTCTAGATGGGCTAGTGTCGTATCTGTGTGCATGCGCAGTTTTGCTAGAGCATGCCATTCCGCAAGTCGATAGAGGAGAGTTTGGATATAGTTATCATAAGGACAGGGGAAAAGACCTTCGAACGCAGGCATTGCACACTAGCAACAACGATGAGCAGGCAATAAAGACATATCCTGAATGAGAAGCTTACTTGGAGTAAATTTTCGAACGTTCTCGCTGGCAGGTTTTTCATCTCAGACATCTCCTCCCCAAACCGCCGTATTGTGAGGCGTCCGAAGCTAGGAATTTGTCGATATCTCGAGGTTTCTCAGCTTACTAGGATGCTCAAGAATGTGTACAATGACATACCTTGAATTCAAGACCACCACCAGTCGACCAGTCGGATCACAAGCATAAAGTAGCCTGATCAAATGTGTGAAGAGGGACTTCCAAACTCCAAGCTCGACTTCGTGCATGAAATCCACAGCAAGTATCTTGAAAACGTCAAACTGGTCTCCGAGACGATCTGCGAAAGCATTCTTTAGATAATTAAAATCAATAACGATGGTTGTTACAGGGATTTTCACAGACACGTACCACAGTAGGAGTCCATGACTTCGATTTGAGTATCTTCTGTACTGACGTACTCCCAACTCCAGTGCCAAGGGCATAGATAAAATTCCGTGCAGCCATAATAGAGACACGGAGTGGATACGTCCACGTCCGCAAGAGGGTAATCCTGCGAGTAAGATCTCTCACGAATCCCATCTCCCCGAAGAGACAGGTAGGTGTCAGACATCGTGGGCAACCACACTTGCCAAGGTCACGGATACAGGCAATTAGAACTCTGTAGAATGAGGGGAATCAACGTGAGTATCGAGCTGACAATAACATGACCTACTTCTCCGGATAATCTGCAGAGTAGGTGAATATTCTTGGGTAGACTCTTCGCATGATTCCATCAGCACACTTGATAGGAAGGCCCTCTCGATAGGCCTTCAAGAAATCGTCATCGAGCAACTTCCTCCAGGTAGCGTGAAACAGCTCTCGTCGACAGTGAGTTGTGACCTCCTTCAATGTCTTACGAGTCAATTTTCCGTAGACCGATGTTAGATACTCATGAAAAGTCGTAGGAAGCTAGGAGCGTCATGAAAGGCTGTTAAGTGAATATCCAGACCATAGTCGGTGTTGTACTCACTGAGGGAAGGTAGGCGACGTGATGGGCAACGTCAGTCCGCGATTGCCCACGCAGATATTTTGAAAGGTTTCCGAATGCCAGATATATCGGCCAGGCCTTTGCTGTACCAAACTGAGCAAGATGTGTTGCGTCTGACCAGAACATAAGGCCAACGATGACCTTCTCCAATCCATCTGATGAAGGGAGCCGCTGGAGTCGATCGTGTTCCTCAAGCCAAGCATCGGAGGAGTAGAGCTCATCCCAGACACGTTCCAAAACTCCAGATGATAGTCGACGGAATTTCTTGAAGGGTGTGAGATGAAAGTATTGGGCGATATGATCCTGGAAGTTGGCTGTAATGATACCGACAATCGACCGAAAGCGTAGGCCAGGAACAGTGAATACATCGGCATTTTGGACCAATGGTTAGACGAGACTACGGCCCTTGTGAGCATGAGCAAGCATTTCCCACGATTGTAACCGACTATAATTGGTTGAAACGAATGGCAAGTGGGGCGCAAGACCTGCGCACTTTCAGAAGTAGTGTAATCATTAGAGGAGTATCGCAAGATGGATATCAGAGATGTGTGGAGCTTATGTTAGGCTGTAAGGTAACTGTAATATGTGTAAGAAAAAGTTCAGGCGTACAATCTCACCAGAAGGCTTTCGAACAATGGCCAATCAATGCAGCCACTTACAATTGCTCAAAATCGTTCCAAATTCGGTAATCGTACCTCCCCCTCCGCCGTTGCAATTTGTGTTCGTTCTCCTGCCTCCCAGCTTTATTGACCATATCTTGAAGCGAACACCACACCCCCGAAAGATGTGCATACTGGTCCCGGGCCTTTGGCTCGCCCGAAATGGTGCGGGTTCTCGTTGAAGCCTCCCGCTTCGTATCTCCGGGGACCGGTACCACTGGCAAACTACACACACATTTTGACCTTCGCTGACTCGGATGTCACATCACCATGCGTTCAAGTTTTCTATATTTCGGAATCATCTGCTGCTGGATACATGGTATGTTCCTCTGTCCTCTTCAACTAACTTGATAATCTGACGGCCTCTGCCAGCATGAACTTGAATCAATGTCTTGGTGATGATGCGATTGTGAGGATGCCACCGAACCGGATAACTGGTTCATTCCCATCTCTGGTTGTTGTGTACCCGCCGTTGGTGCCACTGCAGATCTCGATGCAATAGCACACCTAGTCTGACCGCCCATGATATCCAGTGTGGGTCAAATTTGATGCCCCTAACACCGTCTGGATACTGGGATGCAGTCTGATCTTGCAAGGGTGAGTAATATAGTAAATGACACGTATTGTTTGGAGCTAGTAACTTACCTCTCCGTGCCATTCCATCAATTGGCCCCACAGAAAATGAACTTATGGGAGTGCGAATGATCTCGGAACTTGGGCTTTTTGCCAAGTGACGGAAGACCCGGGCGCAGCATTTCCCAATATAATCCTTGGACGGTCTTACCTTCTCGTGCCAGATTCCTTTGTCCAGTACCTCGAGGATAACACCCTTCTATCATCAATGGCCTTGCAATGTGTATGTCTTCATGTCAGTCATCAGCTCACAATAGGTGTCAAGGAATGCGAGGACCTGCACCGTCTGCCACCAGGCCCTCTGATGTCGCATATGTAGCAATGATAACAGGGTACGTCTATCACATCGTTTCGAATGGTCTATCTTTTGAGTACAACAACAGTTCAATTTTGCAAGGCAGTCCCGAGCAATTTCTTCGGAGAGTCCGAGTTTGGCTGATTCGAGCAGTGGTCTATGACTTGATTGACGATACTTGCCGGTGCGTTACTAGTTGATGTGCTCTCATTCCACCCACTGATTAACCTCTTGCCACAACCTCCCGTACTTCCGAGCAGGCCTTTTCTTTTATCATGCGCTGTCCACCCTCCGCTATCGTTTCTGTCAATCACCACCCCCTCCATGTCCGTTGATTGTGATACCTGCACCGATTCCCCTCCTCACTCTCGCACAACTACAAAGACGGTTTCCCCGAGTCAGGCTGTATGTGTAATCCTAACGGTTTCTGTAACAACTTGTTCTTGTCACGCATCACAAATGAATATTCATTTACTAGTATAATGGGATTGTTGTCGGCCACAGGATTGTGACCAAATCAACGGATAAGTGGTGCGCGTTGTGCGATCATGAACTATATCTGCCCGAAAGTTTGGAATTTAACATAGCTGCATCCTCAATGGGGAAGGTCTTCGAGCTGCTTGTCGCTACTCACAAGGCAATATAATCGTCGCAATGGAGGAATAACATCACTAATCATTGTGGTAGTTCACAATTCTTATGCACCTTGCAAGTGATTGCCACCGCTTGAGAATATTACACAAGATATCCAATGATTCTCAACATCGGCAATCGGGTACTTAACGTTTTATGCAGCTATAATCTTCGCCCTCGCTGTTATACATCTTACGGATATTTCGCCGATTCCAAGCACTTGCAAGCGCTCGTAATCACCCCGCCAAAAGAGCGATGCCGTTTCGACCTCCACACTCAACCGCCCCTCGACAAATACAAATAGCCCATTCCCGACTTTCACCGCCCCTCGATCTCGGAACCCAACGAGCCAATCAAATCGAGGCAATTCCTCATTCTCACCCTCCTTCTCAATAAGGCAACCCAATTGATTGGATCCAGAAACTACAAATAGACAGGGAGTCTGAGGAAGCGTGGAAGGGACCGCGGCTCTCGGTATCACGTCCTCGATGGCTTCTCGAATACCTCTAGTTGGAGATACACTGAGATACAACACTGATACCAATGCGTTATTTGTATCTGGTCCCATTGAATGCGTAGAAAGTGTGGTTGATTTTATGTACGAGATACCGCGTTCTGGTGGTGGTCCAGTACGGAATGTGAGAGTCTGTTTCTCATGTTGTCCTTGTCCGAGTTCGAGTCACGTCAGAAACATGTCTCATCGTATTTGGATACAAGTCCGTGGATCAAGCTGGAATCCAAAATGTGTTTCCATATCAAGGAGAACCTGATGACCAGTTGTCCTTCGAGTTATACCCGTCAGAATTGGCAAATATATCCGGATATAAATATGTTATGTACCCGCACTTTGACATTGCCGGACGAGAGATTACGGGTTTGTGAAGGAATTGGAATTTCCGCCTTACACTCAGTGGTCCACCCAACCTACACTTCAATTCGCGAAAATGAAATGAAAACAGACAACCCGAGATAGATATATAGGCCCGGATATCGGACTTGCAGAATTGGCGAAGTGACCCATGATAGAAGACAGCCTGAGAGCACAAGTTACGAACAATATTAATCTCTAACGGCACAAAGAACAAAGAAAGACATCTATCTGAAATTCAACTTATTCGCATTAGTATTCGAATTCTCCGTGTACATTGAATTTGGCCGCTTCGAAGGCAAAGCCAGAGAAGTCAAAGTCGCTCCGGGTCGCAGACTCGAAACTCAGTACGCAGCAAAGAGACGACACAAAAAACCCAAGGAGATAATCACGAGAATCCACAACTCACGGGTTCACCTCTCTCGGCCCATCGGTGCAACATCAACATCGTGTCGTGCTCGTTGGTTAACTTGAACGTTGAACGTAGATATCAATATTCCACAGTCCCCGTCCCAGTTAACCACCCAACACAACATATAAAGATCACACGCATGATCACAAAAACCACTATCGTATCGTACCAGTACCTACCATATACACACAAAAAAAAACGACCGTGAGATTTCAAAAGAATACAAACAACGTTAACAAACATACACGCATATAATACTGTAAGTACATTCATATACACACCCATCAGCAGTATCAGTAGCAATAGTCGTTGTAGTCGACATCGTAGTAAGAGGTGGGTAGGAGAGTTGTAGGAGGGGATGAGGACGAGTATGAAAAAAAGGGTTACTCGGAATGGAAGGGGGAGAGGGTTGACTGGGAGAAGAAAAATTCGGGAAAAACAACAACCTCTAATCTTTAGACTGTAGATTCTGTACTTCTTTACAATGATATCTAATGAATATCTGAGGGATATCACGATGCACCACTACCACAATACCAATGCACCACTGCACCACTACCACGGAGGATATCTCCTGAGATTCTTCTTCCCAATTCCAACCCATCCATCCGACGCGTACCAATTCCATACGGATGAAATCGACGAGGAAACGAGGAACGAGGATGATGACGATGACGATGATGGTGATGAGGCGTGAACGGGAAGGTATGTCGTTAAGTTCGTTTTATGTGGGATACGATGAGCGTAACACAGAGCAGGAAGAGTTGGTGAAGATGGATATGAAGATATGAATGAATTCGATTGCGTTGCGAGAGAGAGGTGAGAGAGAGCATTGATAGATGATAAGATGGTGATTTGAAAGCAGGAGCAGGAGGAGCAACAGCAACAATGAGCAATGCGCGATGTTTCGTTATTTGAGCCGAGGTTTCAAAGGAAAACATTGGAATGAGTTCGTTTCGTTGGCGATGATTCGATTCGATGGGTTGAGATAATTGTGGACGGGTGGTTGGTTATTGATGTGTCGGAGAAGAAAACGTCAGTTGAATGTCGGGTCGGACAAAGAAGGAACGGGCTCGTGCATGTCGAAAAGTGGTGGTGGTGGGGATGGTGATGGCGACAACGACATTGGTGAAGGTGTGTCGGGGCGAAGGCGAAAGGCGGTATGAAGTTGGTATGAAGTGCACGCAGGGTATCATCAATGCACCAGGGGCGGGTCTCTCGTCGATCCTCAATCCAAATCACGACGACACCCACGTAGCCTGCAAGCCCAAGGAAGAATAACCAAGGAAGGAAAAAAAAGAAGGAAAAAAAAGGAAAAGAAGAAAACCAAACACAACGAGCAGAGTATTCATATCCGCGTCCAAAACCATATCAAAAGGATAGAAATAGAGAGAAAAAGCGACGAAGAAAAAGAAACACCAATCAAGCAATATGATGAATGCTCACTTCAGCCTCCATAGCAAACCCCCTCCTAATCCCCCCATTCAACACATTCCCCTCCCTCCCCATCGCTCTCTCCCTCAACACCCCCCACTTAACCCACCACTCATCCGCCTCATCCTCACAATCATACGCATAAACCCTCCTCATCTCCTCCCACTGTCTCGCAGCCTCATCCTCCCCCGCAATCGTATCCGTACTCCCCCTCGCATACTTCTCCCTAAACGCACTATCCCGTAGATCTTGCATCGTGTCGTCTTTGTAGGTCAGGAAGGTGAATAAACCGAGTTCTTCGGAGAGAGTGGCGAGGCACCGGGTTTGACGGATGTCTTCGAAGGCGTTGAGGAGAGAGGGGATTTGGTCTGTGTTCCGGAGGTGGGAGAAGAGTTTGCCGAGGACGGCGGCGTCTTCGATGGACATGGCTGTTCCTTGTAGTGAACCGGGCTGTAAAATCAAATCGAAGTGAGTATTTATGATTGAGTGTTGGGCATGGAGTGATGAGAAGGAAGGGATTGCGATACGTACTGGGAATGGATGTGCAGCTTCTCCGATCACGACTACATGTTGACTGTTATGCACCCAAGTTTCGAGTTTATTATAATCCGTCGGTCGGACTCTTGTCGCAGGTCTCGACAACTGTGCCAACTTCCGTATCCTATGTCCCAATTCCAACAATGACAGTTATGATGAGACCAGTTAGTCGGATTACACAGAGTTCAGAAGGATGTTCGGCTCACCTCGGCTCACAAGTCGACCCTACTACCTTGGCCAGATCAACACTCGGTCCATCCTCCCAATCACCTTCCTGTCCATCATCATCTTTGATATAATGAATCGCATACGCTTTTTTGTGATTCTGGGAAGGGAAATCAATGTTAGGTGTCAGGTGTCAAGGTGTTTGCGTCAAGCGATGAACCGATGGGTGGGGTGGACTTACGAGGGGGAAGAAGAATATACAGCTCCCAACGCCCCACCAGAGTTGCAGTCGATTTGGCTCCTACGAAAAGAGTGCACGTCAGTCTAAACATAGTCAATGAAGAGATACCGAATCCTAGTTACATCATCACCAAGAGTCACACCCTTTAGCTCTGGACACTTCTTCATCTCCTCCGCAGGAATAACCGTCCTAAATAGACACAACACATCCAAATTTGGCACAAAGAAGAACGCAACAGAAATAGATCGAATTCAATAACTTTAAGAATTAAGAAATGACGCAAACAAAGGAATAGGACTCACTCATACATCATGAACCCCATTGGCGATTGTGGGTGATCTTCCTCCATCAACGTCTTCCTCGTCACGCCATAGGGCCCATCCGCGCCCACGACCACATCCGCCTTTAATACCTCGCCTCCTTGCAGTGTGACGGATCGTGCATAGGGATCGATCGAAACGACCTGTGCGCCTGTGCGGATCTGGGCACCGAGAGATTTCGCAGTGTTGTACAGAATTTCGCGCAGATCCGAGTGCTAGTGTATCGGTTGTGAATGAGTATAAGTGACTCTTTCTTTTGGAGGAATGGAAGAAGAGAAGGACGGACGTACTCGGATGTACATAAAGTCACCCCCTGCGGCAGTGAGCATCTCCTCGCTCCATACATGGATACCAAGGAACTCGCCCGTTTCCCCTATAGATCCGGAATCGTCATAAAATGATAACCGTAAATAACCATCGCATATCGCAAATCGCCACGAATACGGTAATCAGAATGAGAGATCAGATTAAGGAATCAGGAATGAAGGGTTCGGGTGAAGTTGGGATGGAGATCGGTAAATAGATATATGGGGAGACGGGAAGGGCTGAAAGAGGCCAAAGGACGGAAAAGAAGGAAGGGAAAGGAACATACACTTGTTAAAATGCATGGTTTCTAATTTCAATGCGCGTTCCGCGAGTTCCTCGCCGAGACCCCATCGAATGAGGATCTTTGAGACGTTTGGAGGCATCCGGGCACCTCCGCCCTGACCTCCCTGTGAATAGACCAAACGAACGCGTTATTCGACGATTGCGCGATAGATAGATTGATAGGGAATGAGGTATGGGGTATGGACATATCCGGGGTGGTATTGAGTAGAGTTGCATTGCAATGGGGAATGGAGGGAGCTGACCTTTGGGATAACCTGATCCCGCTCGAGAAGTACGACACGGTGCCCCGCTCTACGTAGTGCACACGCGCATGCGAATCCTGACAAGCCTGTGTTGTGTGGTCAAGTCGAGTCGAGGTTCCGATCGAGGGCGGGTTGATGAGGACGGTGTGATGAGATGATAGAAGTCGTGATGAATATGATGAGGGCAGGGAACTTACCTCCACCTATAATAAGAAAATCGACGGGCAAAGCAGCCTTTGCCGGGGGAGGCTGTGATGTCTGTGAACGAGTCGGGGCAAGACAAAGACGATGAGCACGAGACACGGGCGGTGCATGAGATACTAACTTGTGAGGGCATTACTTTGAGTTGTTGTCAGTAAGATGGATGGGGAGTAGGAATGAAGGGGTTTGTGAAGGTGGATGATACTTGTAGAGAAGGGTATGGAGGAAGGGAGGCGAGAATGGATTTGTAGATATTGCGGATTGATGGCCTTCGTCTTCGCTTGCCACCTCCTCCTGCCACCCCTTCTAGCCCTTCTGCTCGTCTCCCACGCTCCCTCGGACGCCCTCCATGGCTGCTTATCATCGATCCCCCAATTCTCAAGGAACCATCTATCCCACTGTCACTCTTAGTCGCCCATCCGGCAGTCAAACAATCCCCTCCCCTCGAGGCTCATTCTTCCCATTTTCGTTGTAAATGAACCATCCCTCCATCTACCCGTATGTCGCCATCTTGCCCAGGTCGAGATCTTCGGGTCGGGTGGTAAAGAAGGTTAATAATGATATCTACACATGCCAAGCACAGGGTCTTTTACTTGCCATCGGAGAACGGAGTTGAGAAACCCAAGAGGTGCGGCGTCCTTCGACTATACGTACAGTAGTCACGAAGAGGAGCGGTTATGTTGGTGGCTCCTCATCTCGTTGCAATCGATTCAACCGAATAACGATGACGACCGACCCTGCACGCGACACCTCCTATCGAACATTAGGAAAAAAGACCCTGTTTGCACCTTGCAAATCGCCACAGATCCATCCACCCATTCATGTAATCCCGGACCATACAGTACGCGAATCCGTGGACCTGCAGATTGGATGCATGGCGCATATGTTCGACCGGGGCCACTCTCTTACTCCTTACGATCCCATTCCGCATCTATTACCATGTTTCTAGCACTCCATAAGAGTCCATAAGGCCTTAAGGCTTTACAAAGCTCGAGACAATCCTGGCGAGGTCAAGTCGAGAATACACATTAATATATTGAGAATCATCCTCAAATTAGCGCACGCTTTTTCTAGATCCCGAGCGAGTTCGATCGGAATTCTATCCGAGTTGTATTCAAGTTACCAGAGTTGTCCATATACATATACATGCTTCTAGTCTATTCGTGTACTGTACAGGATCCGGAGAAACCTAGTAGAAACTTTGAAAAGAATGCTATAAAAAGACAACCCTTTGTTGAATGAAATTTCAATCGATCTTCCTCCGGTCGGTCTTTCCGACTCAAAATGTCGATGAAATTTAAATAGAACCCCAAGTGAGCATGAACATATGTGCATTACAATGGACCCAAACCCAAACCGCTGCTGTGAAAACTTTCATCCGGTGCTCGGACATACCGTTCACAGTAACATTCATACAAGCACTCATGGATTCCTATCCTACATTCAACCGAATTGTGACACCGAAAAGAAGGTTTCCATCCATGTGCCTCAACTCACCTACATATGCACTGGCGTTCTACACATGTTCATTCCACAAAGTCCTCTTGTCAATGTATCACAGCCAAGTCGATGCCAAGGTATCATTGCACCATTGCATCACTGCATCTCTTGCCAAAGAGCAGAAAGAGGAAATCAAACTACCTCGAAGCAAGTTAACAAGCATCAAAAGCAAGATTGAATAAAATACCGAGTACAAGACAAGAAGTAGAATAGACTATACAATACACGATCCAACACAGCACAAGATCTAGAACGGAAGTTCCACGGTGAGGGTAGGGTAGGTTTCGAATACCTATGCATGATATCGAATGGACCCTTGATCATACCCATGAAGCTTCCCAGCCAACGTCCATCCCTCCTAGTCCTGCTTCTACCACAAGAACCCAAACTCCTGACGGCTACCGTCACTGCATTCTATTCTCCGCAACGTTAACGAAAGCTGTTACCATCCCCACTGGCAGTGGCAATGTAGCAGACTTGCAATGCTGCATTAGGGAAAACCACCTCTGGCATCCGTTACATAATGATACAATCCTTCTTCTTCTGACGCCGCTCTTCCCGATCCCGTTCCCGCTTTTCAGCCTCTGCCCGACGTTGAGCGTGTTGTTGTCTAAGATGATGAGCGTGTGCGTCTTCTTCCGCTTGGAGTTGTCTAGCAAGGACTTGACTACACACGGAGGAGGTGAATATCTAGTAATAGACACGTTAGTGAAGGAGGGTACTTACTCTGCTTGTTCCTCTAATGTCAACGCCCCAGTCGCCCTCTCCAACTCAGCCAACGCACTCTCCCCCGTATGTCCCGCATAATCCCCTCCCGCCGGACTACTCCTAACAAACTCGGAATCCACAAAAGACGAAGCACCACCTTCGATATCTTCGATTCTCTCCCATACGACTGATGCTTCGTTGAGGAATACTTGGTCAGTGACGAGTGTGTAGAGACCGCTGTCGGTGGGGTCGGGGGATTTGTAGAGGACAGAGAGGTGGGAGTTGCGGAAGAGCGCGACGAGGGAGCCGGGGGTGAGTGTGGAGGCGAGGGTGAAGAGGCCGTAGTAGGTTAATTGGGATTGCGTCGTGTCAATGAAGTTGCGGACGACAATGGCTAGGGAGAATCAGATCGACGTTACTTATCCGATGTCATATAATGAAGAACTCCAGACATACCAGCTTCGACTTTCTTCTGGTCTTCCCCGGACAACGCATGTCCTGCTCCCGTCGCACTGCTACTCGACCCCGCCTGACTACTCGCCGGTTCTTCCTCCGATACCACCAATTGTCCTTTAGACACATGATCGGCTTCTACGATCAGGTTTACAGCAGTGTCGTAGTCTTCTGCTTTGGTGAGGACGGGGTATTCGGGACTGTCGGGGTCGACGAGCCAGCCGTGGACGAGTTTAATTCCGGCTTGTTCGAAGAGTTTGAGTTCACCGCCTGAGCCTGCTGGACGGAAGGAAGAGGCGTGGGTGAAGAGGGGGTTAAGGTCCATTCCCTCTATTTTGTTTCAGCATGGACGAGTAAATGGATATTGAGTATGTAGGGTATAAGATGGTATTGCGAGGTATGGAGGACGTACTGGTTGTGTAGGGCATGATGGAAAGTGCAGCTGAGATGTCGACGTCGGCGCATGACGTCAAGAGGTATTCTCCTACGAGTTGGGATAGGAATTCGTAGGAGACGCTTTTGCGCTCTGGAGGTAATACGACAATGTCCCCACGGAGAATAAGGATATTACCTAGAGAGGAGTAGGTTTAGAGTAAGAGTGGAGCTCTCAGTCCGCTCCTGTCAGTATATGGTAGACAACCGTTCGTACTCACATATGGCAATAAATGAACATGGCCTGATTACAACCAACCACACAGATACACCCAATGAGTAACTTCAACCCCCTAATTCGATAGAAGATGGCGTAAAAAACCAAACTAACCCGTTGAAATTCTGGGTAATGATCTTGATTCTCTTCGCAGGTACTTCGTGCTCGGATTTGAAAAAGATATCTTTGAGATACCAGACTTCTTCTATGGACGCTTGAACGCTAGGGTCTGTGCTCGTTGACATCGTGAGTGTGTGTGAGAGGTGATGGGGACACTGGGGTGGGTTGGAAGATGCAAAGTCGCTGTGCGTTGGGATATTAATGCTGCCATTTCTCTTCCGCGGTTTCGATTGAGGCTTGGTGTTTCGCCCACGGCTGCGGTTCGCTGTGGTCCGGTCATTGGGGATTACTCATTTGATGCGATGGTAATTTTGGGTTGATAAGTCCCCTGTCGGGACATGTCCCGAAGAGAAATTGCCAGGTTCTTTCTTGCTGCCAACTGCCAGTGAGGGCTTCTTTAGCAGTTCAGTCTGCGATTGCAATCCGCCACGAACGACGTCAAAGAACCCAACGAGAAAAAACATGATGACGTTCACTTCTTTTTTCTCCTCGAGGTCTTTATCCTCGACCCTCACCAGCACACCCCGCTTTCTGCTTTTCCCTCGCAGCCGTAATGCCCATCCCCATCATCGACGACGAAAACCCACTCTATTGCCCCTCGGTCCCCGCAGTGGATTACCTCCAAGCCATCCGGAAACAAGCCCACAAACAACCCCCAAAAGCCACATCCGTTACTTCAATCGCGTCAAACAATGATCATTTATCTCGTCGTGGCTATATTACTCTCAGCGACCAACAACAACAACAGCAACAAGAGCAGCAGCAGCAATCACAATCACAACTCCATCAATCCTTCGCTTCTTTACTGGATAGCTCCCTAGACGACGAGGATCTCGCCGAACTTTTCTTTGCGTATAATCGACCCGATGCGGTTGATTTTCTTAATGGAGGAAACTCTTCTGGGTCTAGTAGTTCTGGCAGTTTGAGCACTTTGTCTGTTTGGGATCGTGGCTCGTTGGGGAATCGTTCTCCACCTGCTGTACCTGGGTGTAGTCCTTCTGGGAAGAATGGTGGTTTCCCTCCGGATCTGGTTTCTGGGGTCGATGTGTCTGGCGTTTCGTCTGGGTTTAGTGACCTCAGGGGAGAGGGGAAAAGGGGCAAGTCGTCGGTTGACTTGAATGATGAGTCTTTTGATCTCAGTGCAAAGGCGGAGCGGATCCGGTATTTTGTTCCTGGGAGTGTGGACTCGAGGTATGAGGGTGATCATTATGGGTTACCCCAGCAAAATTCAAGTGGAAGCTTGAAACGAAAAATCAAAACGCTCGAAGGTACGCCAAACCTCTAATTTTCACCCTATCTTCGCGCATATATTCTCACCACAACCCCTGTCTCGTCTTGGCTTCTAGGCAAGTTCTCATGCCGACGTCCAGGGTGAAACCTCGTTCTCACATAGGCGATTGATAACTAAAGATGAACTCTATGGTCCACCAATCGGGACAGAAACACCCCGCGGACTTGACCGTTTCATCTCTTCTCTCGTCGAGATGTTACCTGGCATCAGACTCCGAGATAAACTCGATGCTTTGGAGTCATCCGACCATCAACGGATTGTAGACTTTCTCGCTGCCGAAGGTCCGTGATCACGTATACATTGGCATCATTGCGACGTGGTGGTCATCTCCATCTTCCCTTTGTGGTCCGTTATAGGCAAGTTGAATTCAAGAGTTCTGAATTCGTTTAGAATGTCGGAAGTGGAGAGGTTGGATTTGGTGCCTTCGATGATGGAGGAAGGTGAACTTAACCTCGATGCGAGGGATTTACTCTGTGGTAATATTTCCAATCCCTTTCATCTCGAAACGAACCCCAGTTGAACGCTGAAATCCGTGCTGCGGAATCCCTTCTTTCCTTCTCTCTTCTTTTTGTATGCGTCTTTTTCCCGAACGCATACACCTCCCGCCCGCTCGATATAGTATTCTCGAAACCGAATGGTTTTCTGTTCTTGAACGAAGTGAATCTTAGCGAAATTCCACTCAAGAACTCGGATGTTGTGCATATACATCATCTTCCTCGACTTTCCCGCCTGTGGCTTAGCAACACCGGTATAGGAAACGAAGCGTGAGTCTTTCTTCTCCCAGCCTACCCTGAACTCTGCATTAGAACCCCTCCCTCGGGAACCACCCCATTTGATTCCAAAATCTGGTTCTGACACTCACATCTATCGAATTATCACATAGAATCTTCTTGCTGGTTTCTCTCAAGCGTTCTCTCACGGAACTTGACGTTGCATTGAATCCTTCCATTGATGATGACGCCATTCCCGCTCTGATCGTTCTGCATAAATTACGGTTTCTGACTGTTTTAGGGACTGGGGTGGGTATGCGGGGGTTGAGAAGATTTGCGGGGGCTGTTTATGGGAGGAAGAGGAAGGTCGAGTTGGAGGTTGCCAGGGAGTGTGACATTTATATTGACCGTGAGTCGGCATTTCGGTCGCAGTCCTTCGTCGCTTGTTCTTGTGGAGCTGATTGTTGTTCTTTCGTTTCTTTGGTCGTTCAAACCTGAACTTGAAGGCATGTGCGAGAAGTATCAAGAGTACTCGGGTTCTTCCCTGGTCTTGGAGCCTTCTGCGGTGACAAGTCTTTCGACTGCGGCTCTGAAGCGAAATCTGGCGACACATGCGGCTTATGATCAGAATCTGGTGGTTGAAGGGACCAAGGAGCAGATGGCGGAACGTCTGAAGGCGTTCCTCGAAGTTCGACAAGCCGATCTGGTCGTTTGGGAGGTTCTTCATGGTGACTGATTTTTTCCCTGGAACTCTCGCGTCTCTTTGGGGCTCGCTTTGGACACTGTCTGTCGAGATTATTCTCCTCGCATTTGTGTACATTCTTCCCTTCCCAGTTCCTTGCGCTATACGTGCGGAGCTGGGGTTAGTTTTCGACGCTAATTTGTGATTTCTGGTTGTAAAAGCCGACGGTTGTATGTTAGGGCATACAGCTGTGGGTTTTTACAACTGAAAGTACTAGTGAAGATACCATTGTCGGTTTTGACTGAAAACACAGTCAACTTTGAATCGGATAACTTATCTTGCATAACAAACCCGCGCCTTTCTTTCCCTCGTGGATACCGGAGGGGTTCAATGGCGAGCGCTTCAAGGGCATGGACAGGGCGTTTCTTCAGGTACCTCTTCTGAGTCTTCTCTCACGGGATGACGTGCGAAGGCATGGTTCACCTCTACTCAACGGTTGAACCGCAACCACCATGAGTCTCACTCCAGGTAGGACGATCGCCCGTCTTCTCCCACATCGCATTCTGATCTCACTCAGGTGATTATGATGCAGACAACATACGAGGCAGCGATGCCGATGTCAAGAAACACCCGACTCTTTACTTCGATAACGGGGATATAATCGTTATCTGCCCTTTCCGAGAGAAAGACAAAGGGTATCAACATTTTCGCGTCGATCAGATCTTTTTATCTCGTCATTCTCCCATATTCAAAACGACAGTTTCTCTTCCTACGGGTCCTGGGCCTAGTCAGGAAGATTCCATGGAGGGAGTTTCTGTGATGCGAGTCCCTGATGATGCCGAGGACATGGAAGGCTTCTTGAAAGCGATGTATGAACCGTCGTAAGTCGTCGTTTCCGCCGTCTTTGCGTCAATTAACAAGGACTATCAGATCGCTATTTTTCAAGAGGTTCAGTCCGGAGACATCTCTCCGGATGAAGGGTACATTGAAACTCGCAACGAAATACGAGGCTCGCTCAATCAGGGATGCGTTGATTTGCGTACTCAAGGAAGACTGGTGGACAACGTATAAGGAGTGGGAGCTGCGCCAAGATTATCAGGACCGCCAGGTTGCCCATGGACATAAAAATCTTGATGAAATCCTTCCCGAGCCGGCATCGTGCTATCGTCTGGCAGTGGAATTTAACATTCCTTCCATCCGATTCTCGACGTTGTATGCGCTTGCTTGCGTCCCTTGGGCTGGCAACGATCGAGGCACTGTTCGTAAAAAGCGACAACCAGCAAAAGACGTAGAGCAAGGAAAGCACATTACGGTAAATTGGGATTTGTTGGACAGGGACGATCTGTTCAAGGTTGGAAAAGCCAGGCAAATCTTGGCGAGGAAGATTGTTGCCCTTCCACAAGAAATGAAGGACCAGCGACATCCTGCCTATTTTCACCGGACTCCGGGCCCTTGCCAAGCAATATGGGAAGGGTTGGATACCCGAAAAGGTTCACGTTGCGTAGTCACCGAAGAACCTGATTTATTACTAGAGTGGCGGGCGGTCCACGCTGAGTTGTCGAAGCTGTGCTCTGACTGTATGACCCCTCTGGATAATTACTGGAATAAACTGTGGGCACAATTAGAAGGCGACTTTGATAAGATTCTGAGAGGATGACACTTCCGAATTGCCGTCGCTCTTCCTGAGGTAAGCATCCATTTGTCGAATGAGGCCTATGCAAGCTAACAGTCGTCGCTCCTTTTGCTTTTTCTCGGACAGTAGGAAGTTGTCCTGCAAGATATCAGTGCAGTGTTTGTTGTCTGGAATGCGTGGTCTTCTTCAGGTTCTTTGTATACTATCCAAGGTCTCATGTTGTGCAGAACTTTCAAACAATTTGCATAGTGTTGGAACTTCGTATATTTGTATATTCCGAATTGAAAATTCGATGCACAGGGTTCTCGTTATGGGCTGCACGACGCGGGGTCGTCCTGTCGGGAGGGTCTCCCGGAAGCGTGATCGTGTGTCTGTTTTGGTCTAACTTCTATGACAGCCAGGGTACAGCTACGAGCGAAGGGGAATTCATTTGAACCCTGATGTTCGAAATGGGTTTGAGATTCCATCCTATCCCATTCCGTCCATACTACTGTATCCAATCCGTCCTCCAATCCTTCCAAACTCGGAATATCAATACATCCCCATGCACCATCGGTATGTTTTCTGTAGTTTGAAGGCGGCGCGACTGCAACTCGAGGCTAGAGTTACCTCTCGGTGTTATTTATCATTTCCTGTCGTAGAACCCAACAGTCGTGTGTTTGTGGCATACAGCTGCGGGATTCTACGACTGAAAATACTCGAAGGTGCTACCGTGGAGCTTGACCGAAAGCGAAGGAGCCTGCGGCGGTCCCCGCAGCGAGTACTACTGAACTGCGGTGCTACGCTTGAAAGACGCATTCCTTCAGGTACTTCTTCTCACACGATATGGTATGCATAAAAGCATGGTCCATCTCCAATCAGCAGTTCAGTAGTCGAACCACGGCCACCATGAGCTCCACTTCAGGTAGGATTATCGCTATATTTGCTCTCATCGTGTTTTCTCATCTAGTTTCACCAGCAGACAATGAAAACCCCACCAGCGTACAAGGCAGCGATAGCGATGTGGTGAAACACCAAACGCTTTACTTTGATGATGGGGATATAGTCATTATCTGCCCTTTTCGAGAGAAAGGCAAGGGGTATCAGCATTTTTGCGTTGACAAGATCGTTTTATCCCGTCAAGCTCCTCTCTTCGAGAAAGAAACATCTTCTTCAAGAGGAGTCGGATTCGATGAAGAGGAATCCTCCGAAGGGTCTGGGGGCGATGAGGAAGAATCCCCTGAAGGAGACGAGTGCGATGAGGAGGAATCCTCTGGAGGCATTACCAAGGTTCGGATTTGCGAAGATGCGGAAGATATGGGGGGTTTCTTGAAAGCTTTGTATGAACCTTTGTAAGTTGCCGTCGAAGTCGTCTTTACGTCAATTGAATAGGGCCATCAGATCTTTGACTTACAAGAAGTTCAGCCCGAAGACAGCTCCCCAGATAAAGGGTATATTGAAACTCGCGACAAAATATGGGGCTCGTTCAATCAGGGAAATACTGATTCGCGTGCTCAAGGAAGATTGGTGGACAACCTACGAGGAGTGGGAACGGCGCCGAGACTATCAGAATCGCACCATGATGGCTGCGGGTGTATAT
This sequence comes from Meripilus lineatus, assembly GCA_027627245.1. Lineage (NCBI taxonomy): Eukaryota > Fungi > Basidiomycota > Agaricomycetes > Polyporales > Meripilaceae > Meripilus > Meripilus lineatus. Next base: position 46,402 of record JANAWD010000129.1, on the reverse strand, counting down.
GGAGACCTCGATACAATCCTTCCCGAGCCGGCGTCGTGCTATCGTCTAGCAGTGGAATTTGACATTCCTTCCATCCAATTCTCGACGTTGTATGCGCTTGCTTGCATCCCTTTGTGCAACGATCGAGGCACTGTTCGTCGGGAACCCGACGGTCAACTAGCAAAAGACGTAGGGCAAAGAAAGCACAGTACGGTAGATTGGAAATTGTTGGACAGGGACGATCTGTTCAAGGTTGGAAAAGCCAGGCAAATCTTGGCGAGGAAGATTGTTGCCCTTCCACGAGGACTGAACTCGAAGGGTCTGCGAAATGAATTCCTTGGTCCCTGCACTCTTCGGAGGTGTGGAGGAATATTGGGAGGGTTGGATATCCATAAAGTTTCACCTTGCGTAGTCACCGAAGAACCTGATTTATTACTAGAGTGGCGGGCGATCCACGCTGAGTTGTCCTCGGACCCGAAGCTGTGCTTTGCCTGTAGTATGTCTCTGGATAATTACACGGATAAACTGTGGACACAATTAGAAGACGACTTTAATGAGATTTTGAGGGGATAACACTTCCGGAATGCTGTCGCTCTTCCTGAGGTAAGCGTCCATTTGTCGAATGAGACCTACGCAAGCTAACAATCGTCGCTCCTTTTGCTTTTTCTCGGTCGGTAGGAAGTTGTCCTGCAAGATATCAGTACAGTGTTTGTTGTCTGGAATTGCGTAGTCTTCTTCAGGTTCTTTGTAGACTATCCAAGGTCTCGTGTTGTGCAGAACTTTCAAACAATTTGCATAGTGTCGGAGCTTCGCAACCTTGTATTTTCCGACTTGAAAATTCGATGCACGGGGTTCTCGTTATGGGCTGAACGAGGCGGAGACGTTCTATCGTGAGGGTCTCCCGGAAGTGTGATCGTGCGTCTTTTTTTGGTCTAACTTCTTTGACAGCCAGAGTGCAACTAGTAGCGAAGGGGGATTCATTAAAAGTTGAACCCTGAAGTTTGAAATGTGTTTGGGATCCCATCCGATCCATACTACTGTACCCAATCCATGATCCAACTTAAATCCTCCCAGACTCGGAATATCAATACATCACCATGCATCATAGGTATGTGTTCTGTAGTTGAAGACGGCGCGATTGCAAGTCGAGGCTGGAGTTACTTATCGATGTTAATTTGTCATTTCCTGTCGTAGAAACCCACGGTAGTGTATTTGTGGCATACAGCTGCGGGATTCTACGACTGAAAATACTAGAAGATGCTACCGTTGAGCTTGATTGACAGCGCAGGAGCTTTCGGCGGGCACCGCAGCGAGTACTACTGAACTGCGGTGCTCCGCAAGAAAGGCGCATTACTACGTCGGCTACCATGACGCGGTCACGTGTACGCGTCGCGTCCTTCGCGGGTTGCAAGCCAATTGCCGTCTTCCGATATGGTTTCGTACACTGGCTTATTTTGAACCATCGGATGCACAGAACTCGTATATTCCATAGATTGTATTGATCCAACTATCGTACTAGGTCATTAATTATCACATTGCAAGTCCCATAGACCAGATAAAACAAACACAATCCGAGATATCCAACAACATGTTTCGAGCCTGAAATCGCACATAACCAGACAGTGAAGCTCAAAAGTATGTATTAAGGTCTTGAGAGAGATAGCCCTGAAACTCTGTGAAACCCTATACCACGCCCATCAAGGTCGAGATTTACAAATCGGTAGCGCGATCAGGGCATTCCAGTGTTCCTGCTCCTTGGCTCTGATCAACTCTTGATTCGCCTGTCTACACCCATTGCACAGAAACTCCATGTCTTGACTCAAGAACATCTCTCTCAAGGACTTGAGAGGATCCGGGCTCTGTGTTGAGAAAACGCTGGGAGAAAGTTCGCGACGCGTCACAAAGATCTTCTCCAGGATGCATTGACAAGGAATACTCGAGTCGTGACAGAAACCTTGTGCGACTCGCGAGATTGGTAATTTTGCAGAACGAGTACAGAAGACTTCTTTTGCACGGGCGATTTGGAGGATTTCTTTTACTGTGAGCATTTCCCATTTCGCTGTTCGGATTTTGCCTTTGGCGATGTCGCCGTATAGTTTGCCGTGAGGAAATGTGCGTTCGTCGTCCCAGTTGTGTGTGAGGGGTATAGTGATGAGGGTATATACGATGGCGGGTATAATAGATGGTATGTCGTAATCGACTGCCATTCGGAATGCGGAGGCAGCTTCAGGGAAGTTGAGGTCCAAGTTGTGACTATCAAAAGTAGTGGCTTTGCGACGGAGAAAGTCTTGTTGTTGGTCATACATCTTTCTCCAGTCTTCCAGGTTTAGAGGCCAGTCGGATTCGAGCTGTTGTATCAACATGCTGCGGATAGACGTCATGTCGTATTTCGTTGCAAGATGTAGAAGGCCCTTGATCTTCAGCGGAGTATCGGGATCGAGTCTCTTTAAAAGCATACTCCTACAGAGCGCGAATATGGTTGATCAACCTCTTGGAAGAGGCGTATTTTAGATAGAGGCGAGTACTCTCACCTCGGATTGTAGAGGGCATCTAGCAAGGCAGCCATATCCTCGGCATCGTCTGGTACATGAACTTCGGGTACTTCGTTAGAAGGAACGTTGGCCCCTTGCGGCAAAGCAAGCATGGATTGGAATATGGAGGAATGGCGAGACAAGAGTATACTGTCCACTCGAAAGCTTTGACTCCCGGTGGTCTTATCTCTGAATTTACAGATGAGAATGATATCCCCGTCCTCGAAATAGAGCGTTGGATGCGGTACAACTTAGCAGAGAATCAATGTCAACCAATTGTTATGTTATGGATAAGTTGAAATGTATTGGTACCTCGTGATATTTGTGAGAGATCCTGCTGAGATCCAGGAGGACGAAAAGGCCCGAGTGGAGGTGGACCCATACGAGAGGAGTAACCTGAGGGATCAACTGGAACGGGAGTCAAGTACGCGACGAATAGAGGAGTAACTCCCAATGCAAGGCGGGTGATTGTAGCAGCGCAAGATGAACCTTGGCTTTTATATTCACGTCAGGGTTGACCGAAGGTTGGGATTAAAACACAACTTGACAACGCCCTTGTCCTTCCTCATGGCTTTCGGGCCGAGTTGAGATCGAAGTACCCCGGGTCCAGATCTCCGATCCCCGCGCGTTGAAAAGCAACGTCTTTGGGTTCGTTCTGTACGACAACCTTGTCATGGTTCGCTTCAAGGTAAGCATCTTATAACAAGCTACCACCTGGTCAATCTGATGAAGTTGGTTCGCAAAGAATCGTTGGTTGCTCGTTGAGCTCATTCCTTGTGGTCCGGCAACGACATCGGGATCCTCGACACCATCAAATAGTCTGACAAGCAAGCAAATCTGGTCTGCTCTCAAGCAATCCGTCATTTTGAACTTTGGAGATACTGGATGGGGCGCGGTTGGTACATCTTTGACTAGTAAGTTTCCATATGTGATCCTGGGAGATCACGATATCATACGTTTACGTTCATGTTACAGTCAAATACTACTCGCCAATGACGAATGTATGCATCATACGCGTCGCAAGAGATCAACATTGTATTGCATGGGCTGGTGTTACCCTTCTCTCGTCGCTCGAGGGACAGAAGTACGTCCCAAATGTTGTGCATGTATCAGGTAGGCTTTTAGCCTTTTAGTTGTCTCTAACAAATTGTTAAGGGACTATATGCGCCGAATCTAGGGACGATCAAGCAAGCACAACTCGCTGCCATAAAGCACAACCGAGAAGTAGTCGCTAGGTTCAGAGCGAGAGCAAACACACCAGGTACCTTCCTTCCTCTTGTGTCGTGGCGATATATCCTAATTCCTTATCATCGAAAGCAACATATCAAGACTCCTACGAAGAGTTTTTACAAACAAGTACAAAAGAGATCGAATCCCTGCAAGACTAAATGCTCCATTACAACTTGGACTGCACAAGCGTCGTCCGAACGGGAACAATATCTCCGCCCCTTCTCTGAGACTTTGCCCACTCAACGCAAGCCAGGGCCAGTCTCTCAATATCCTCTCTCGTATTTCCCGAATGCAAGCATACCCTCACTCTGTCTTTGCCCTTGGGGACCGTCGGCCATGTAATTGCTCTCGCATTCATGCCTTTTTGTCGGAGATATGCTGATAGAGGACGTGGTTGGGATGTCAGGATGGGGATAATAGGCGTCGGGAGGTCTGCTAGCGAGGGTGTTGTCAGGGATTTGCTTTCTGGTGGGGGATGCGAGAGATGTGGCGGGAGGGAAAGGAGGGACGGGGGGATGTCGTGAGATCGCAGAAGGCTTCTGAGGAACGTTGTGAAATGGGTGCTGAGATCGAGAAGTTGGGAAGCAAGCTGTGGGTCAAACCGGGTGAGTGGACGCTTCTCTGAAGAAGTCGAGGACGAACCTCTTGCGCTGTTCCGTCTTCGAGGAGATCAAAAGAACAATCTACGGAAATGATGCTTGCATACCCCAATGCCGTGGTGTAGATCAACGAACGAGCATAGTTGAGCATGTAATCGCGAATTAATGTGCTCGTTAGCACGACAGCTTAATTACAGTCGAATGTCAGCATCTGGCGCGGATGAGCGGGAGAAGGAGGAACAGAGACGCACCTCCCGATCCTGCAAGAGCTTTACCAAAAGTATGCAACCTTGCCAGAACTCTCCTTTCCAGACCTAGGTGCGCCACCAGACCTTTACCCTGTGGTCCATACACCCCGGTCGCGTGAGCTTCATCCACAACCACATGTCCGTTCCCCTTAGGAAAAAGCGTCTCCACCAATTCCACGATTTGGGATAGAGGTGCGAGGGTGCCGTCCATACTGTACAGACTCTCGACTGTTACGAATACATTTGAATCTCCTGTACTAAGTCCCGGACGAGACCTGATGAGTCGTAGGAGAATATCGCCAAGAGCAGTAAGGGAGTTATGCTCGAAAGGAAACGCGTTTTCTCTGGCTCTTGATGCTCGTACTCCGTCATGAACGGAAGCATGTATGTACTCATCATACACCACTATATCTCCGTTCTGTGGTACACAAGAAAAGAATCCTACGTTCGCGTCGAATCCGGAGTTGAAAAGTAGTGCGGAAGGGGAATTGAAGAATGAGGAAAGACGAGCCTCGAGGTTATGATGCGCTTCGCCGTTTACGAGCAATCTGCTTCCTCCCGACCCGAGCACATCAGGTGCATTCTGCAGTTTCTGGAAGAACCTCTCTCGGAGAATGGGTGACTTGGAGAGGGAAAGGTAATCGTTTGTATGGAAGTCGATTAAACCCTCATCGTTTGATGGATCGAAGAGTCTTCGTCGGATTTGACGTTTGTCCCGGGATTTCAAGGCGGCTTTGAGTTTATCTTCGAGGGAGGGCATTTGGATAGGTTGAGTAGGAAGGTGAAATGGTGGAAGGTGAGTTGGAGACGGCAGGGTCGGACATGGGTTTTTAGCTTGGGCATTGGCAAAAGTTCTGGGGCAAGCATTGCAATCAGCCACAATTTGTGAGATTAGATCGTAATCGGGTTTAGATCGGAGCGAGCACCTGCCTTCAAACTTCTTGAAGCTTCAAGCCTTGTCTCCCCGACTAAGCTGACTTGTGCTCGTCTCTTCCCTGGGAAAAGAACTTTGAGTACCGAGGTGGTTGGAGAGGTAGGAAATCAGAGCATCAATCCGCGAATGGCGTTCTGCTTGACGAGTTCCCGTACCGGGGTGCCACTCCGAGTCAGTCTCAGGCTTTTACTGGACTAGCGATGGGAAATCCGAATATAGAGTGCATAGACACGGATTACAATTACAAGACGATCGGCTCTTTGGATGGGTAAACATCACCGAGTGCCCTTATCAACTCTGACTTGAGCATTTCCCCAGAAGAGTACACTCGTATTGAGGGTGAGCATGTACGTCTATTCAAATGATTTGCACCCCGTCTTTGTCTAAATCTACCTTACATATCTTCATCAGAATCGTTCAAAGCAATCCTCTCGTAATTGATTATTCTATACTTCAGGTCTGGCAAAATTTCCGCCAGCTCATATCTCGGATCCAATAAATGGAATCGAATATACCCCGCCACGAAGCCTTCCCAAGCATCTCTGGCCTTCCCCGTACCGAGAATCCCCCTGATGTTTGCTACCAGAACGTGCAAACGATTGACAAGGTCGCGGACTTCCTGAAGTTCGGTCGTATTCTTTGCAGTGGCGAGGTCAATGACGAAAGTTGGTGTCTCTCCTCGTTTCATTTCCTTGTAATAAGAGAAGATATCGCTGAAACGAAAGTCGCCTCAGAAATTGGCCAGGGCAAATCGAGGACACTCACTTGGCGACATAAACTATTTCCGCTGTTTCGCTGTTGGATAGTGAGTGTCACACTAACTTGGATGCAGGAACCACTTACGACTCACGGTATGGCTTGAATATATTCATTAGTTTCAGGAAAATCTATCTTCGGCCATACAATGGTGCTGTATCCCACTGACAGCCCCGTTTGAATACGCATGTATTTGAGCCATGGAACGGAAGGTTGGTGCAGGTTTTCTGGGGAGCTGGTCTTGACCTCCCTCATGTAGAGTTCGGTATTAATGAAATCTATGGTGCTGCTCAAAGTCGCATTGGACCCGAAAACTGGAAGTTGTTCCATGACAACGTTGCACCTTTCCACGAGCCTGTCAAGGAAGGGGTGGAGCTGAGCTGACCCGGAACACAATCGAGGCACAAATTCTTTCATGGCGCCAGTGTCCACCGTATGATCGTCGATAACGGTGAGGGCGTAGGTGAACAATGCAATTGCTGCCTGCATCTCGGCCGAGGTGTGCTGGTAGGCAGTGGTGGCAATGCAATACCCTGTGTTAAGTGCTTTCTTGTGCGGGATAGTATCAGCGGTATGCCCCCACTTGTAAAGTTTCTCTAGGATGATCTCATTGACCCTGGCATCAGGTCGCTGAGATTCCGAGAGAGGATCGGGGATCGACGAGGGGAATAGGCTGACGACACCCTGCAGCATTTGTGCAAGCTGTAATAGATTGAGATTGGTTACTTTGTGCAAGGCACAAATCACTCACAGAATCGGAGGCCACCTCATCATTTGCTGAGAGGCCTTGGTTTGTGGCAATATTGGATGATGATACAACGGTTTGCGACATTAGTGGGGTAGTGTGTTCTGAGATTTGAGCTGAAGGTGTGTGTCCACAAGTACGCCTCTTATGTATCGAATCGATGTGGTAATGTTCTAAGTCATGTTGTTCTTGGCACATCATGTTTGCGGTAATGTGCCAACGTATCACAGACATTTCAGAGCGGACGTAGGATTCCCTGAATGTATTGATATTGATTCTGTGATAGAAGCCGTCCGAACATACTGAGTTGACGTTCGCATATTTATTGGAGGTTCAGGGATAGATTTTGGGGTCTGTATCGGATTGTGGAACCAACCAAGGGCCAATGTCGACTGAATGCCAAGGCCGCAAGTCGAGCCATTACTTTCTTGAGCGTTCTTCCCTTTCTGTGGAGTTTGCCATTCGTGTTAGCCTTGGCTTCGTCTCAGATGGCTCCACTCCAACAGGAGGAGTCCGGAGATCACTGAATTGTGTTTGACCAAGTGAGCTGCCGGTTTCCATACTACAAATATCAAATATTGGAGGATCAGGAGCTCAATCATTTCCTGATGATTACAGTGTATTAATGACCCGGACACGTCATGCACTCCACCTAGGTGGTGGATCGAGGAAAGTATGGTCGGATCTGGCAGTCGCAATGAACCCTAGCCAATTGACGAGAGACAATCGGTTTCATGTTAAGCATTGAGCAGCGAGACTCCTGGGCACTGACCCGAACCGTATATCGAGTCTACAAAGGGGTTAGAGCCAGCTTCGCACCGGGAATCAGGACCACATTGCAAGGATACCACGGGCACCGACGCCTAACCAAAGTGTGTTTGCACCAAGTGAAGAATCGGGACAGGGACTCCAACTGTAGTGAGAACGTGTGCCAGTGGTTCCAGCTATCGTGCTGTTCGTTTACAGAGGCTCCAGATTTGAACCCAACAGAGGGGTCGGTATGAAAGGGGCTGAGACTCAGCCTATAATTCTGATAGAACACCTGCGTTTTGGCAATGGAGCATGGGCTGTGGGGCGACCACGATGCCCCCAAAGATTGAGGTTGACCACTGCCTCCAACCGTGAAAAGCTGACCTGGGTTATACCCAGTCTGGCTGCGATTCCAAGAACTCGAGGAGCCATTGGTTATAGATGATCATTCTTGGTATCCGTGGGCTCGGTGTAAGCCTCCGTGGAGTCGGAGTGAAAGTACGACTCGAGATTTATTCCCAACACTTTGTCGCTCGTTCGTCGACTACTTGGCACGGTGATGGTATAGCGCTCATCCAGGGTCCACACCTTGATAGCAATGTCGACCGATTTTCTATTTCCATTCAGCGACAAGCTTACTGGGCGTGGAAAATTTCATACATGCACCTGCTTCTCATCCTAGAATGAAGCCAAGGGAACTGTTACTGCGAAAGTTGGTCAGTCGTAGACTCTGTGACATAGAAGAGAACCTCGCAGTACCATCGCGCAACTCCGAAGTATGCAAATTCCTAACGAACCGGCAGGACAATCGGCTTTCTAAGGACAAGGCGATGAAGTCTCTGGGACGCCAACGACGAGATGTAACGCTTACATGAAGAGTAGCGAGAACACATCATTTAGGATGCAACAGAGCTGAATGGGTTCGGAAGCCCGCGTCTAGTACCAGGCCATGTTGAACTCCAAGCCGACTCTAAGCCACAAATCGCGGTCGATGGGTTGCTGAAAAACATTGAGAGTTGTGGGTAGTCTGACCTTAGGGCATCAACAATTCGATGCTCAGAGAAGACTTCGAAAAGGTAGAGCTAAACCAGACCTTGCATGATTTTGATATTGCCATCATCAGTTTCCATTCCGATCCTCGGGGTCAGGTTAAAGTAGGGCCAGACAACATTGGAGTTGCAAAGAGCATCATCACTACGCCGGAATCCTTGGCATCACTAGCAGCGTAATCCAGAACCAGCCCCACACCCGAGCGCTAGAACTTGAAGGGGGCGACGCATTCTACCACTTACGAGAAGTTATAGATACTACTGCAATTCGCTCCCGACGTTGTATTCCCTGTGAATTTGAAAGATGCAGTTTGACATCGTAAGTCCCTAGACACCAGGCTTTCTAGGTACACACCTGATAAGCATGCATGACATCTATACCATATTTATGGGTTTCAGAGGCATGAAGGTACATCTTGCAATGCTTTGACCTTGCAGGACTTATTGGTACTCCGCCTCGATCCAAGTCACGGTAGAGAACAAACGGGATCCAGTGCAAATGAGTTCAGTCGTAACCCACTGCGTTCCAGACGAAGTCTATGCTGTCCAAAACCGAGCTTGACATACAGTAAAGACCTTTCCTCCTCCCGCCCCAGCCACAAGTAACGTAACGTCGGAGATGGACCACAGCAAAGGAGAGAATGCCCGACGAAATTGAGAGAACTCATGATGCCGGTTGTGAAGTGGTTCACTTGCTGTGGCCCCAGACTTTGAGAATAAGGAGGCGTCAGAGGATCTGGTGTACAGGGTGTCGGCTTCAAAATCGACAGGGCCACGTGAGTCCTGGGATAGTAATATGAAGGACTGTCTGAGCGGTGTGTGTGTCCGAGAAATACGAAACGCTGACCTCACATGTATTCAAGTCTGTTTGAGATGACGAAAACCTGCTGAGTCCTCCAACACAAATGACAAGTGCTCTCCGTGCCCATAGGCACAATAAAGTCAACGCGGGATTTGAGGAGGTATTATTCGGAATTGAACATCAATACTTTGATGGACGTCGAAGGAGGTGTCCCAGTCATCTGAGTTTCCATTTCGACGGCAGCCAGTTTCTCGTGGCTCTGAGACACCGTAGTATCTGAAGAAATAGCATTCCGCTCTCATGCTACGATTTCCCTGTCCAAACCATCCAAATACAATTCTCCTACACGGCCGCATGAGCTTCATCCACGCAGAAGGGGTGATAAAGAACGAGCGAAATATGAGCCTCGAGGTTTTGACCGTTTTCCCGACCCAAGCACGTCAGGTGCATTCTGGGAGAACCGTTACCGGAAGATGGGTGACTTGGAGAGGGAATATAATCGTTTGCATAGAGGTCAATTAAAACCGTGTCATTTGATGTACCAAAAAGTCTCCGTCGGGTCTGATGTTTGCCCCAGGAGTTCAAGGGAGTGTGGTCGTACGTTGGTGAGTTGGAGACGGCAGGGTCGGACTCGGGATGCGTGAATTTTCAGCTTGGCTATTGGCAAAGGTTCTGAGGAAACGATTGCAATCAGCTACATTTGTGAAATAAGACTGAGCAGAAATAGATCGGACTCCAGGATTTGTGTTCAGGCTGGCGTGCAGGACCGCAGGTCGTTCGCTTCAGATGTTCCACGTGGCATCCGAGTCTAGATCACCGATTACTTGCAAATATACTCCTCCTCGTTCAATCTCTCTACGGGAGATCATCGTGGACACGACCGTCAGTCCTGATGCAGGCTTCAAACTTTAACCAGATGGACAGTTCGATGAATGCTAATAAGAAGCTGATGATGATTTTAGGAAGATCATGTAGATTATTATTAGCCGACTTCGACCTGGAAGTAAAGTTGATCGACGTCGACGCTAGTACCAGTCATGGAACTTCAATTGCCTGAGGAAAATGGCGGACGGCGAGTGGGGCGCTCAAAAACTCAAGCACGGTACTCAAGGCACGAAATTTCGACCAACAACCATTCCTTCATCAAAATAAGGGCATAAAGCGCTCTTGTTTCGAGGCAGCAACAATCCAGAGGCACACTGGCCAAGCCAATAATATCAGTGCATCCTGCGAAAGAATTAAGGATTTGAAGGCTTGAAGGGCACTTGCATGATAGGGTGCGGAATACTATTCAAATTTCCACTAACACAAGGCATTTCTCTACATGATCAGGCTAATGTACATCTGGTAAATCGGAGCGTGTGCCATCCATTTGGCCGTCTGTACGGACTGCAGCTAATCCCTGAGATCTGGCAGAATCTCGGCTAGTCTATATCTCGGGTCTGCTAAATGGAACCGGAAATACCCCACCAAGAAGCATTCCCAGGCATCTCTAGCCTTCCCCGTGCCCAGGACCTCCCTGATGTTTGCGAATAGACTGTGCAAGCGGTTGACAAGCTCGCGAATCTCCTCCAGTTCAGTTATGCTGCTTGCAGTGGCGAGGCCGAGAATGAGAATCGATGTCTCTCCTTCTTTCCTTTCCTTGTAATAGGATAAGACGTCACTGAAATAGAAGTGAGCTCAAACATGGGTCGGAGTACATCAATGATACTGACTTGAGACTATAGATCAATTCCGACGTATCTCTGTTGTGGAGTGAGTGTCACCTCTTCTCTGATATTGGAACCATTGATTGGACTCACGGTAAGGCTTGAATATATTCGATCGCTTCAGGAAACTCCACTTTTGGCCAAATGAAGGCACCGAATGCCCGCGAAATTCCTGTTTGTTCTCGTAAATACTTGAGATGCGGGATGGAAAGTTGGCGCAGATTTTCTGGTAAGTTGGTCTTGCCATCCCTCATGTGGAGTTCGCTACTGATGAAATCCACACTGCCGCTAAAAGCGGTGTAGGATCCGAAAACCGGATAGTGTTCCCCGAGTTTGTTGCAAACGTCTGCAAGCCAGCCGAGGACGGGGTGAAGCTGGGTCGAACCGGTACACAACCGGGGTACGTATTGCTGCAGAGCGGTAGCGTCCACCCGGTTATCGTCGATAATGGTCACGATGTATGTATACAGCGCGATTTCTGCCTGCACTTCTGGCGGGGTGTGGTGGTAGGCAGCGGTGGCAATGAAAACCCCCGTATCGAGTGCTTTCTTGTATGGGATGTTATCGGCGGAATGACCCCATTTATGGAGCCGCTCGAGGATGATCTCATTGACCCTGGCATCAGGTCGCTGGGATTCTGAATGGGGGTCCGGGATCGATGAGGGGAATTCGCTAATTATCCCTTGCAGCATCTGTGTGAGCTGTAGTATGTCCCAGTAAGTTGAGATTCAAGTTGGTAGGTACTTTCGGTGCGCAGAGCACTTACAGAATCGGGGGCAACCTGATCGTTTACAGAGAGGCCTTGACCTGCGGCGATGTTGGACGGGGCTAATACGACGGTTTGCGACATTGGTGGGACCGTGTGTTCTGAGTTGAACTGAAGGTGTGTGTCCGCAGGTGTCGCATTTATATATCATACCGATGTGTTTATGTGTGGAAATCGATATTTTTGTGATCGCATTTTTGGGGGAATATGCCGACACAGCACGAATTTTTCACAGCGGGATGTAAAAATCCTGCACGGTGTTCGTATTGGCTCTGTGATGGAGGAGGTCTAAGCAAATTGGATCAAAAATACTTGCGTTTCATCTCAAAATCTAGAAATGATTCTTGGCAGGATTTCGCTCCGCTTTGGATCGTGTTCTCAATTTACTCCAAGGAGCAGTATTTGTCGTGTTTGTGGAAAAATTGAGCAGCTAGGGTCTATCCGGCTTGAAGAAACGAAGAGATTCGGTGTTTCCTTCGTCATCTCTGAGCGATGGCACGGGCACGGGTTGATGACATGGTCGACCTCACATAAGTAGTGGATGCAAGATGATAAAATCGATAACATGTTCTGTAGCGAGATTTGAGGGTACCTACCTGAGACATACGAAGTCTACAAGAAAGAGGTCCGAGCCAACTTGGCATCGGAAATGTATGACACCGTTTAAACATTGTCAGCGCCTTGCAATAGGTCGAAAAGTCTAGAGGTGTTCTCCCGATGCAGATAACATGAAGATAGAGTACGGCATTTTGATCGAGCGATACTATACTCGACGTCAAGCCTCCCCGATAACACACGGATAAGCACGACAGCTGCGTCATCTTCAATGTGGCTAGACGCCTCGCGTGCTAAAAAAAATTGTAGTCGAGGAAAACTCGAATTTAACATGCAAGCTCCCAATCCGGGCCGTATCACTGGGATCTAAAGCAGGGCTCTTCAGTCGAGAAACAGAAAAAAGACGTCGATGATTAGGTACTTTCAGGTCGGCTTTCAGGTCGGAGGATTTGTTATCCGCAGTGAGAAGAGTCGGCTTTACAGCTGCAGGGTGCAACAATTCAGTAATTTTGGTGCTTCGGCTGCTCCGATCACGTTGGTGAAGTGGTTGGAAACCTCTAGGTTGGACAATATCGCTGGCCATCTACCATCAACGCCTTTCGTTCTGAGGGTAATGGATTAGTAACTCACATTCCAAAGCCGCGTGTCAGCGACCCAAGGATCTAACACATTCTGGACAAGATGTTGCTCCTCCGAAATTCAAACGCGAGCTTGATACGGAATGGTTTTAGACCCAAAGCCTTCGAGTTCACCTACCCACACCTATCACAACTACGTCAGGTGGACAACGTAACGTTGGTGGGCCAAATGATGGCAGACGGTGGGAACGAGCTCCAAACCGTCGTGAGAAGGCATTATCTTCGCTATTGGTTCGCCTACAGAGGCTCGAGATTTGGAGGGAGACGTATGAGAGAAGGGATGAGGTCCAAGCCGTAATGTTTCATAGTACCACCTGCACAGTCGCAATGAAAGAATGGGCTGCCGGGATGTCGTAAGTTAACCACGACAGTTGGTGCCTCGGAGGGGTGAGTTTGATTCTAGCATGCAAACCCCCGTCGGCTTCTCGTAATATCTGATGATCAAAACAGTTTGAGCTTTGTGCCCACCCGCGAAAGACGAACCGCTGAGATGAGTTGTACTCACTCTGGTTGGGATGACAAGAACCTGATGAGCCATTCGCTATATGATAATCATTCTCCGTATTCATGGGGCTCGATGTGAGCCGCCGTGGAGTGCGAGCCTGAGTGTAGGTATGACTCGAGGTTTCACGATTAACCCCAACACTTTGATGTTTGTCTGTCAATTGATAGACACGAACGTAATATAGTGCCAGTCCAGGGTCCTCTTCTTGATATATCTATTTCTTCCGTTTTCATTCGACGACGAGCTTACTAGATGTTCAAGTTTTTCTTCACGTGCAAGCTTCTCGTCATACTTCTCGTCATGAAATGAAGCCAAGAAACTTGTTGGTGGAACAGTTGGTCAACAGTGGGTCCTTGAGAAAGAGGAGGACCTCGCACCATGCCGCAAAGTGGGATACGATGTTGTGTCCTCGTATGCTGGTCGGATCAACGAGGCCGTGGGGAGTGGGGGAACCCCAGGTCGCCCTTCAATGCGACAATGAGCTACAATGCGTTAGCAATCAGGGTGTAGGGTCTCCCAGATCTGCGTCTACTTTTTGTGTCGCAATGAATGGGGCTGCTCGGTGATGGGGTCCAAAAATACTCATTGTCGCGCGATGTTCCCCCATAACCACATTTAGACTCCGACTGTATTGGCCACTTACTGAATGTCCGTGTATTCTCTAAGAGCTCCTAAAGATGCAGGCAATAGAGGGGGCGTTAAAAGGTTAAGCCTCTGGGTCATATTTTCGAACAAACATGACTGATGACTGGACACTTGGAATGAATGGCGGATCCCATGATGCACTATATCATTCGAATTGCATATCAGTATGATAATACATCTTGTTATCGAACAATACGTAACCCATTGCGACCAATGAGACCAGGAAGCCGCGGACTCAAGCACTGAGAATAAACATTGCAACGTCCGAGTCCTCCTTCGCAGAGATAGCGCAAGGCGTAGTAGGTCATCCTCAGAAAGGTTAGCTTTCCGGTATTCCGTGAGAGACCCGTTAACTATAGTTTCGCGCCTGAAAGCCTTCATACCAATCAGTAGGATTCAGAAGTGGACCTGAAAGCCGAGGCGAAAGGCTTTTTTTTTTGCGAGGATAGGCGAAATATTGACATCTCGCTGGGTGAGTTGCTTCAGGAAAACCATTGGCGATATTGACGGCCATATTTGATCTGAAGAAGCGTCTTCCGGGGGACAGACCGATTATGAGGAGGTTGGTTACGCATCCGGAAGGCGTTGTAGGTGGAAGGTGGCCAAATTTACGACAAAAGTTCAAAACGCCCGGGGTCCTCCGGACCGATCCCGATCCGGATTTCCGGTGACAGTGGCCGGGGACCTGGCGAGGAGTTTGGCGGATACGAGTGAGAAAGAGCGCCCGTCATGTCACTTCGCAACAGAAACCAGCAAGGGTACTACGACGACATGGACTCAGAGAAAGCTCACCAGCAAAGATCTTCAGAGGCTTCGAGCTCTCGTCTTTTGCCCACGAGCGATATCCAAGACCTACACGAACGCTTGGAAAGCGATCCACGCTTCAGCCCCCCAGTGCCGTCAGTCTGGAAGAGAGTTGCTCTCCTTGCTACTATCGCGCTCCTTTTCTGGCTTGCTTTTAGCCTCCAGTCTCGCCCTCCAAAGGTGGAGAAGGTCGTTCATGCGAACAGGTAAAGAGCGAGTCTTTATCGTAAGTTGGAGGCTGAATGTCTGACAGTGATTAGGTACTCGAAGGAGCACAAGTTCAGGCCAGCAGCCAGTCCAATTATTACTGAGAAGATGAAAGATGGGAGGACGAAGCTGAGGGGTGCGGCCCCAACATTTAGATGAGGATGGTAAGTCGGTATTCTTCGAAGAGGTGGTGCTCGTATTGAAATACCTTCACAGCTGGTCGAGAATCCTGGACTTCCTTTCGTTATTTTTCCGGCCCCTTTCTACTATAATATCTACTCTCTGGATATTCGACTCTCCTTATACCTGTCGCTCCTTCATGTCTTTCTTGTTGGAGCCGGATACCAATGGCAACTGACTTTCGTGCTTTTGCTTGAAGCCTCGTTGCTCGACTATATGCTCTGCTTGGTGTGATCAGACATTGGTGGCAACCTGCACGAATGCTCCATAAATAGCAGGGGCAGTCCCGCGGTCGATCACTTATTGGACAACGTGGCCTCTTCGACCATAGAACATGATACTCAGAAACGAAACAACTCCACCATTGACCGCAATTGATCCGACCCCGAAAACTGGTGATGAAGCATAAACTCCATCCTATGTTTGCAGTCAACCCACAGCCGCTGGCGGCTCCACAGGTCTTGATACCCTCCCACCCTCCGGACCTCCACATCAGCATACTGCTCTAGTACCGTGTCCCAATCCATGATGACAGGTGACGTCGCAGGACCTGCTTCTCCCGTCGGTGTGCGCTCCTCGATTATATATTCCTCGAGGCCAGTGGCACCCACGAACTCGTTAAATGCTTCCACTGAGCGTGCGTGGAGAGCTTCAAACATCTGCTTATCGATGATATTCGGGCTTTGCCTGTATAACCTAATTGCCATGTCCAATGCGCAATGCCATTGGAATACTTCTTCGGGGTCTCGGCTCCCTTCAGAATCGGTGAGGCTGTTGACCTTCTCAGCGAGGAGGGTCGTGAGGAAATGGAACCTGTTCTTCAGGCTCCGCGGGTGCTCCTCTGTGATTTGACCCATACATCGGAAAAGACTGAGGCACCATCCTCTCAGCATTCTGTCTCCCACTTCTACGTCGAGATTCTTGATATCCTCCGTGAACGCGGTCACAACTGTGCAGGGTTTTGCATCAGAGTGCATGAGAGGTATGCGGAAGATACCTACCATCGATAATGATGCCTGTTGGGATCTCTACAATACCATTCTTTTCGATCTTGGATGAGATATCTTCGAAATGACACCCCCTCGAGGACGGGATGAGGAGTGTCTCCTGCATGGCCACTAAGACGTCTATCGTTTCTTGAAGACCGTTGCTCGCATCTGATTGGCTGAACCATTCGCCCACCAAAGTTTCATTGATTTCCGTGAGGTGATGAAGATCCTGGATATCCTTTGTCTCGAGATTTTCCCTTCCTTCTAATGCGCGAATGTACCTCCATCGGAGACACATCGCCATGCTTTTCACCAGAAGGTAGCACTCGTCCCTGGATAAGTATTCCCACGGTTTATTCTGAGGAACATCAACATCGGTTTCAGAGGGGGGATGCTTTTTGACGAGTAGCTGGGAGAGAAAGTCGAGGGACGGAGAGGGAGAATCCAGGTCCACGCATTGCGTCACCATCTCCCATACATTGATATTTCGAGATATCCTGTAGGCGTCAAGCAGGACTTCTACATCGAGCGACTCGTCTTGCGAAGCCTCTCTCTCGCCCTTGCTCCCGGTCATAGGGGTAGCGAACTTGTTATACAGCCAAGTTAAGTCAGCCATCTGTGCCAAATGGCGTAACCATGCACGAGGGGCGTTGAGGGCTTGGGAAAGTTTCGCAGTGAGAGGTTTCAAAAGTGGAGTCTTGTAGGGACATTGCGAAGAAGCCAATGGAATCACGGTGGTGATGATGACGACAGCACCCCATGCGATCACAATGGTGGAGATGACCCAACCAATGATTGTGTTGACAGTGTGAGTGAATACAGCGAGGCCAACAAAGAAGAATAGAAGGGAGGCTTGTAAGAGAATTGGCAGGAATGCCGCAATCTCTGACACTTTGTAGTTGCGTAAGCCACGGATGCGGAATAGCCTGACTCGACGGCGTTCCTCGGGTGAGACGTATGTGTTATCAAGGAACTCGCGAAGCCATTGCTTGACCAGCATGCCAAGCGAGGCAGTGATGAGACCGAGAACAAGCGCGGTAAACCACAGACCGTTTACCCAGAGAGACCGTTGGCTAGGGCCTGAGGTCGTTGGTAACGAGAAAGGAACCTGGGTAGAGTTGACGAATCCAGGGTTAAGGACGAAACTACCCAGCTGCTGTGAAATTTGGACGAGAGCATTCAAAGAAAGTTCTGCGGGGTCGGGTTGAAGAAGCTTGTATGCTTCGATAACAAAAGCGGTGAGAATGGCAGAGTACAAACCGGCCTGTATGGTTCCGAATTAGATACCATGCAGGCGAGGTTATGGGTCAATATATACTCACGAACACCAATAAGGTATCAATGTTCTCATTGTGGTTCTTGACGTCTTGTATATCACGATCCTGCAACATCTTGTGCAGTCTCTCCCATCCATCGGTAGTTCTCCACTTCAACTCAGGAAATTTCTTCTCCAGTTCGCCACACTCCTTTTCGAACTCTTCTTTCAACTGATCCAGATCTCGGACGCCCGCGAAAACCTTCTTCTTGCGTCGAGTCGAGCGAGACGAAGTCGAAGACTAACACAGTATCGACAATAGGGATCAGCAGTCGTTCCTCGGACAGAGAAAGAGAACTACACGCGTACTGCCAACGTCGAGCGGCTGCGAGAGGTGGGTTGCTTAGAGCTGCGTGAATAAAGTGAGCTCGCCGTTGGAGCAAAATTGGTGTTCATGGCGAGATATTTGAATTGTCCTGCTAAAGTCAGCAACGAAGGCGAAGTCAAGACACCCTTGATCGGCGTGCAAGACATGACTCACGCGAAAGCCGGCACTTCACGAGTCGTTGGTAGGACTCCAATTGCTAAGAGGTTGGTTATCGTGGACGAGTCTCAGTGGAAATATCAGTCAATTGTATGGGGAGATATTTCTACGTTTCGAAGCGGTTTGCTGTTGTGGGCGTTCTGGGAAATCCTGTGTCAATCGATGGGCGTTCATTCAGGTAATGATACGTAACGAGTGCAACAAGGAAGATCAACATTCGTAAACAAGCCACTCTGAGATTGAGAACAGACCTGGGTTAGACTTCGACACAAACACGAGATGTGACTCCCATCAGAGCGTGCATACTCTCGATGGTTTCACGAGGACTCAAAACTCCAACATCGAAGGCAGCCATTTCAACGACTCAAAAGACATGCACAAAGTCGAGGGTAAGTGTATATCGTGAGATAGCGCAGTGTTCTTCGAATATGAGGGAAATCATCGGCGGACAATGTTTGCAATTGAGCAATAGCACATACACGGCTTCCGAGCGCTTCGATCCCTCAGCCATACGATAAAACGGGATAACACCAATCTCCAGAAAAGCGTGAAAATCATCACATCCAACGAATGAATGGTGGTCTACTCACGATGTTCCGTTAGGCTACACTCCGCCATTGGCCCTCATGAATTCTATTTTCTTGGCGCCCGTGTCTGGGCCGTTCGATGTTCGCGTTCACTCCGGATTCCTGAAAGTGAGACGGACGGAGAGGTGAAAGGCAGCATAGCGGAATCCTCCCCTCCAATTATTTCGTCGAAGTTCAAGCTCATTATTTTGAAGAAGGTGAATTTCCATTTTGGGACTCCGATGTCGAGGAGGAGGAGGACGTGGGAACGAATCTCATTTAAGGTGGCGCTGTACTATACCCTCCGCTTGCCCTCGACGAAAGATTATCGGTTTTGGCATGCCACCCTCATCGAACCCTCAAGATTGGCCATTCTTGCCAGAGCTTAGTCAAGCCCTTCGTGCTATACTTGACCAAGGCGCGCCAGGCAGCAATAACCAATCAATACGTCCTCCTCCTCCTCCTCCCCCTCAAGATTGGTCATCCTTGTTAGATACTGATCAATCCCTTCGTGCTTTACTCCACAGAGGCGCGCCAGGCAGCAATAACCAATCAATACATCCTCCTCCTCAGCCTCCTCCTCCTCCTTCCAAAAATAAGTCTGACAATATCGAATACATAAACGCGCCAGGCAGCAATTATCGATCACCTACCGAGATAATAAACCAAGATAAATGGACGGCAATCTTTCGAAGGAACCCAACATTGATGCCTTTTTACCTCGAAAGGGCCTATTGGAAACATGGCAAAACGAGGGCACACGACATCAACGATATCCTCTATGGAATCATGCAATGGTTGCGTCCCGACATCAGTCTCGAGGAACGACAGATAGAGAAGAACGGTCTGCTAGACGCATTGGCTCCAATTCTCTGGGATCCGGACCTCTACTCATTTGAGAAGCTAGCCACGACTCAAGATCTTGCGGTTCGTACTACGATTCATATCATGCGCGCATACGAAGTATAACCCCTTATGCCAGGACTCCAAAATTGTCACCAGTTTGTTCTTTATCATCGCCCATTATTCCGAACTCGTGGTCAAAGCCAGCAATCTCCCGTTTCCGGATCCTGCAATCGTTAGCATGGGACAACGCTTTACGGGGAAGCTCTTCAGGTTGTGTTTGTTCTTATGGAATAAGCGGTTTCTCGTGAATTGCGATAGGGAGAACAAGAAGTTTGAACGGCTTGGAGCTGATCGTGTCAACTACCAGTCGGTGATGGCGGTCCTCAGGCTGTGCTTCACCAGGTTTCTCGAGTTCTTCGAGAGGTTTCGAAAGTACGTATCCCATGCTTGTTTCTCAATCCTATCTCGGAGTAACAGCGATTTCCCAGCGAAGGTCGCGCCCCGGTCAACTCCAAACTCTACCATTTGATACTGTATTACTGGGTTTATGAAGACGTTCCTGGTCCCGAGAGACAGGCGTTCCACATCATCACACTTCCTCAAGCGGAAGTATCACAGGTCGTTACGGAAACTATCAATAATCGCGACCCATTAGCCGCAACTCCGGAAGACGCTTTTCGTCAGATCACACGACTTCTTCAAGACCCGAAAACGGTGGACGACTCTTTTGTCTATGCCTCCGGGGTCATTTTAACTATCATTTCTCATCACGAACCTCTGATCTCCATATCACTACCCGGTGTCCCCTCGTTGTTTCGCAGCCTGGTCAAGTCAGCAAGACGACAACTTTGCCTAGGAAATACCGAACACGAAAAGGTGATACTCCCAACTACAATCCAGTTGGTCTTGTGAGTGGGAGGCCTCAACCCTGTGCGTGTCTGTCTAATCCCCTAATCCAGGGCCATGATGCGCGACGAGAAAGCGGGATGGGACGCTGCCGGATATTGTACAGAGATGCGGTATTGGACCGTATTCCAACTGCCACTTCTGATTGCGAATACGATGATCTCCAGTGTAGTAAACGGGCAGCGGAATTGCGGTAAGCTATCTAGGTTCGAGCTCTCGTGAATCAACTGATTCCCTCTCAGAAAACTGCTTCGCTATTCTGAATTATTTTGCAGCTACGTACAACTCGACTGATCCTGTGATTTGGAGAGAGTCTGATCGCAACATGTTCACGCGCCTACATGCCAGGAGCTGGCATTTTGCGCAGCAACAGTTGGACGGGTACGCTAAGATTGCTGCGAGAGGATACAGGGATTACGCCAAGAAGGTAGCGCAGTTGTGGAGGGAGTTTGGCGACAAAATCGGGCTCAACGAAAACACCTGGGAAAATGCTGCACAGGCGTGGTCATCTGTAAATGCGGGTAAACCTAGATGTGGATGGATTCTGTGCCCTTGCGCGGAGTCTAAGGTACACCCATTCAAGAAGTGCCAAGGTTGTGGGACGACGTTATACTGTAGTCGAAGATGTCAGAAAAGGTGTGAATATCCCTCTGCCCTCCCTTGGAGTTGATGAGCTCATGGATAGGTTATCATGATTTATTCAAATAGAGATTGGGAACAAGGGCATCGCGAAGTTTGTTTACTAATGCTTGACTGATGACAAAAATGATGACACTCGAAATCTTTACGAATCAATACATGAAAGTGCTGTTCATAACATGGTGTCCACATTTGCTGATGAGAGTTGTGGCAGGTCCCCATCCTCTGGAAATGGTCTATGTCGCGATATCTAGTCGAGAACAGTCTGTACATAGTTCGCTTTTGATCTTGAGAAGGCTCAAGCGATATGAACCTTATCCGTTGGTAGATGGAAGGATAATTGCTTGAAAGATGAAATGAGCATTGTGACTTCCAATTTCAAGAGTTCCGAGGATATGGTGAATACGGGATCAACACAAGGGCGAGTGGGTTGGGAATTTTGTGCATCATGACGCATGCTGTATCCGAGAAAGGAATATAAGCGCCCTGTTATTTGACGTAATCGCAACTTGAAAGCGATCTCGATCATCTCTCTGCGAAATTGAAGCCATTCTCCTTGCTTCTCCTCCTCTTTCGTTGCCGGTCTGCGGTGGCTCTTCGCCTCCTCCGAGTGTTATCATTCTGAAGGCCTGTTGAAAGCCTCTTTACTCCAACGTCTGTGGATTGTGAGCATCGAAATTGTTCTGACAGAATGATTATGGTAGCTCACCAGCAGCATGAGAGGAGTGTAGTGAAAGAGCATGAAGGCCATATGCGACCACTAGAGTTGGATTAAGACCCAAGGTGGCACTCTATTTCCTGCAGAACTCCGGAAGATCCCAATACAGACCTATGAATCCAGCGTCCTCAGTCGCCTTTTGAGGAAACAACACTCAGCGAGGTGTATCCCGAGAAAAGTGGATCCTGGAATGTGCAAACGCGCCAATCGTAGATTAAATTAAATGCGAAGAAGACGACGCCATTCCTAATGAAACGACATGCACGAAGCAATGATAGAAATCATGAAAAATGCTACCGCGCCAAGGGATACTCCGACTCTCCGAGTCAAGGGCTCAGGGTTTCCGGGGCTCATCCCTCTTATACTAGAACGAATCTCGTTCGAGTCTCTTTGACAGCTGCTCAACTATTCTATGTGCTTGAAGACTACGGTGACCATAGAATAGGCATCCTATGAAGAATAACCGGCCTCTGAATCATGAGAAAGACGGGCGCCTGCAAGGATCGATGCGATGGAGACTCCGTTGATCAAGTATAGATTAATGGGAGTCTACACGTTGCACAATGGCTCGAACTTGGGGAGATTATAGGCACCAGGAGAAGAATTGCAAGGATGATGAAGAGAATAGCAAGCCGTGTCCCGTCACACTGTGGGTATCTGGTTTTTTTAAAAAAAATCGGGTTGTTTATTGTCTGGTTTGGGGCGAAGCCCCATGTCAGACAGTACCTACTTGTGTACATCCTAGTTTTTCTACTGTTAGGTATCTGGTTACCAACCGCATCTGGCTGTGGATAGATTCCTTCAAGTTGTTCATGTACTGGTTGAAGCGCCTTCCATCAGATACGCAGGCGTGGAGGATATTGTTTCGCGTTGTATCGCAATGTTGAGTGCTAAGGTAGGTCCCGCTTTCTCGATGCCATTGTCCTCATTGTGCTGACCCATTCTGTCCGAGTCGGAAGGGTGGTCACCACGAGTTTGGCATGAGAAAGAAGTGAGAAAACAGACAAAGACAAGCAGTTGGCGCTGGCGGTATATGGACGGCGAATAAAGAACTTCTTCTATGACAGGCTCTCACCGCATTTTTCTCTGCTGTCTTCTTGGGGCAATGTTTTCGGTCACGGCCAACTTTCGGGGTCCTTATCTGCATCGATCACAACTAGGGTAGTTCGGATACGACTTGATATTTGATACATGCATAGGATGCCTGTATGTAAGGCTATCCTCGGCAGTACTATCGGATTACTTCTGCACAAACCCTTGAACCTGCGGTTCGACAGTTGGGAGTATAGGGTTCATAGGACAGTCAAGCGCCCACGAGGCGATCAAAATGCCACGTGGTCGGGACACGGATATTGGGACAATTGGGCGCTTGCTGAGTATATAGCAGCTTGTCCTCTGCAATCGAGTATCCCGAAATCTGCTGCTCTCAGAGGGGTAAAACTTCGAAATTTCTGCTGGGAATCTTTGGTAAGTTTCAGATCTCAATCAAAGCGCCCTTTGTCTTGGAATTCTGAAGTCATCAAACTACACCCTTGATTCACACAGAACGAGCACAGCCTGCTCCTTTCCCATTGCAACCAAATCGCCCTCTGTAACGCGACCCCCGAGCATCCTCATACGTTCGATCTCACAAAATGCCCGCGAAGTATTCGCACACAAAGAAGAGGCCCCCTTCAGCACCCAAGAAGAACGGAAATGGCGTTCAGCTCAAGAAAGATCATCGTACTCCGAACATCCATGTGGACCGAAGCATCACTCAAGCTATGTCTGCCGTGTCAACCCTCGAGCGTGCCATTGCTCGCATCCTTCTTATTCGATTCGAGAATGACATCGCAAGACTATTCTCAACCCACCTCTACTGCGTGGCCTTGCTTCACCTCCCAACATTCGTAATGCGATGCATCAGTGTTGGTGGTCCCGGTTGGGTTGCTGCGAATGCAGATTGCGATGAAATCAAGGACTACTTCAGAGCAGCCATTGGGATGGATTTGAGACAAGCAGGGGAACGCGTGGCGACGAAGAGCGTCTTGTGGTCTTACACTGCTCTGAGGCATTTCGTACGCATTCCTCCATGTTCTTTCAGGCGCTCTTGGTTCTGCGTAACTAACGCGCATATACAAGGCAATGTCAAACAATGTTCCCATATGCTCCAAACGAGGGCTTCATTCTTTGCGCTTGCTCCCGCACTATACTAGTCTCAAAGCGCATCTTGATTCACTTCAGGAAATGCCCGCACCAGGCTTTGCCAAGCCCCCTCATCTTGGTCCCTACTCAGAGGGAGCACTTGCCCTTGAAGAAGCTTGCGAATCGAAGTACTCCAAAACGAGTGTCCATGGAGATTGGGACCCGGAGTGGAGACAAAAGGTCAGGGTGGGGTATGACAGGATTGCTCAGACTCTTTGGCGGGTAGCTCGAGAGTTCGATGTGAGGGGATATGGTCAAGTCTTGAGGGAAAAGTTGACTACAAAGTGGTGCGATTGTGGATGTTCGACCGATCACTTGAGCGAGGTCTGTGAAAAACAGTGCGAGAGGACGAAGAAGAAAGCGGAGTTAGACCGGGTAAGGAGAGGGAATGGGACGGAAGGGGTATGTTTTCACGGCGAACTCATCCTTTATATGTATCGAGAAACCAATGGATTGTTTCAGGCAGCGGTGTGTACGGATGGGGAACCGAAGAGGAGGAAGATATTTGGGAGATCGATTTGGACTTCGTTAGTTTGGAACCCGAAGAATGTGACGGTCATGAGACAGATCCCGAAATGACGATCGGGGAGATGATGGAATGGAGATACTTCAAAGCAGAGCGTGAAAAAGAACAGGTCTCTGTCTCTCGCACCCCGCCTTTTACGCCTGCGATGCTTATTTCCTCTCGATAACTTAGGGAAATGTGGCATACAAGCGAGGTGATTACGAGGGAGCAATCGCGAGGTACAAGGCCGCGCACCAAATTGAACCGGAGATGCCACATTACCAATTGAACATGGCCGCAGCATATCTAAAAGTGCAGAAGTATGTTTTGTACAACGATTATTCTCCGGTCATTATTCGCGATGTTAAATTTGTCATCCAGATGGATCGAAGCAGAAAAAGCGTGTGAAGCAGCGCTCGGCCAACACAAGAGTGTCAAAGGTCATTGGAGACGGGCACAAGCCAGGAAGGCACAAGGAAGAATCGACGACGCCGTCAAAGGTATATTCCATCCTTCTTGGAAGAATATCTAACCCACCAT
Organism: Meripilus lineatus; assembly: GCA_027627245.1. Taxonomy (NCBI): domain Eukaryota; kingdom Fungi; phylum Basidiomycota; class Agaricomycetes; order Polyporales; family Meripilaceae; genus Meripilus; species Meripilus lineatus. The sequence continues at coordinate 21,078 of JANAWD010000129.1, read as the reverse complement.
CCTCATTCCGCCAGACCTTCGTGCAGTCCTGAGGTTGCAGCCGACAAACCCGGAAGCAATCACCGAATTGGAGGCGCTCCTTCCCCCAGATCCCATCGTACCCGCACCCCCTACAAAATCTAGGGGGCACACATCGTCGTCGTCCACAGGTGCCGGCTCATCTTCTTCATCCAAAAGTTTCGATCCCGCACCGTTGAATTCCCGCATATTACCAAGAGGAAAGCAAAAAAGGCCATTACCTTTCCCACGGACCCCCACGGACGATCGCAAACTGAAGATAGCATGCCTCCCAATGTACATTGATCCCAAAGGGAAGAAGTCATTGATGTCGGCGCTCAAGAATGCCCGCACGAATTCTGACATGTTTCCCTATCCTAGCTGGGAGAGATATGTTATCAGCAAAGTGTCGGATTGACTCTAGACACTCCTTGTCTGAGATTATGCGTTAGCACCTTCTGTGTTTTGTTGTATTGCTGTATGTTAACTTTGAGCCATGGAATCTGTTATGTGCCTCTGTTGACCGCACTCTGTGGTGTTATTTGGGGATTTTCTCACATGGCGAGATGAAACAGTTACATTGAATTTATGGCAATATTCGATGGGTACCACGATCTACATGAGTGGAGAAAGCAAGGGAAAGAGATTACAATACATTGGAACGAGACCCTATACGACAAACGGCTTTCATTCATTGCCAATGGATACTACACAAGATCATGGTGGTCAATCCAAGTCCTCAGTCTCGGCGAGCGCTGCAGGCTCGAACACCAAGACCCGACGATTTCCATCGATAACCTCCTTCAGGGTAAAACACTCTTTCCATAGTTTCTCGTCCTCATCCTCCCCGTTTACCAGAGGTACCGGGGATTTGGGAGGGAACACTGGCTTTTCGGCTCCAGACTGGTCACTTTGTGTGGATGATAAGCCGGAGCCGGAGTATACAGCTGCACGAGCGAAGGTAACGGGATCTGTAAAATCAGGGAACCACCCAAAAGTCAATATCGTGAACATGCAGAAGATAACGAAAACAGAGTCGAGAGCAATAATCCCGACATGGATGTAATGCCACTTCGAGGTGATTCCGAGGAAGTACTCGGATTTGTAAAACCAGTACACTCGTTCGGTGGCAGATTCGAGTTCTTCCTTGGAAGCTGGTAGGTCCTCTGGGGGGAATGCAGCCCCAATTCCATTGGACAGCATGACCAGTATGTAAGACTCCAGGGATTGGCTTCCAGAGACAGGCTCAAGACCCCCTGTGCCAACTGGCATGGCTCCCAGGAAATCTACAAGCGCTGTAGAACCAGAGGTGGGGGCACTACTCCACCCGAGACCCGACAACCATACTTCTGCAAACTCGCGAATACTGTGCGGTACAGGCTCTTGATTGCTCGTAGATGCCTGCTGGTCCCTCCAGGGCTCGCCCGAGGGATACACAAGGAGCACCCCATTCGCGGTAACTGGTATTCCTGCGCTATCGCTTCCGATGATGGTCAAAAGGGCATCTTGAAGCCCAAGGTTGACCACACAGTGGATGTTACTCGTTGGCGGTTGCGATGAGGGGATCGAAATGACGAGTGTCATGTTGTCGGGCGTAACCTGTCCAACAATTTCGCCCTGTTTGAGCGACGGAACCGGCGTGGGTAATGTGTAGGAAGTACCATGAATGTTGATATTGGACACGGTTGTGTTGCCTGGATCCTGTCTGGCGCACTGACTTATCAGTGCAGGTAAACGGGTCGTCACAATGACCTCAAATGCGAACGAGTTCCACACATTGCTGGCCTCGCTGGACATCCTGTCAACGGTGGCCATATTGATCCCGTACAACATCGCACCATCCGAGAAATTATGGTTGTTGACGGGTCCCAGAGGAATTGCAGCAGACACAAATCGACCAGGACTGGTATAACTTGTGTCAACTTCGACCCAAAGTGGACTTGCATCCAGCGTCCAGGGTATGGAGCCGTCAAAATGCTCTGCATCGATTAACGCTGTCCCGGAAAGCGTGATTTCGAGACAGGCACGGACCACATCCGCTGTGGTTCGCGATGAGGGACAACGGCGACCATAACCTGAGGACGACATGAATGAGCCCTCCAAGAAATAGTATGATTTTGCTGGGTGATCCACGACGGTAATGGATGGTGTGATGAGTGTGACTATGGCGGTTGTGTAGAATTGGAACAGGATGGCACTGGTGATGACAGCGGCATAAAGCCATTGTGCCAGGATGTAATGTCCGCTGAAGAAGTGGGTGATTGACGATAGGATGGTAGGTATGGATTGGTAGATTTGGAACGACTGCAATTCGGCGAGACCGCCAGCTGAGCGATTACTGAGTCGCCGACTCCAAAGGTGTGACATTGCCCACCCTCCAAGTAGGGCAGTGATTGTATACAATATAGTACCGCACGGTTCGATCACTGAAAGCATAAGGTTGTCTGTAATCCACCACGAGTCCTTTCCGATGCGACTCCCAAAGCGATATGTGTGGAAAGTGGCGTAGAGGATACCTACATTGCAGGCTACGTGGAAAACACCTAGTGTGAGAAGAAGGGCCGTCCTTCGTGGTGCCCTGTGGGGTTTCAATCTTTGAGGACGTAGACGGGAAGAACGTCGCAGAAGGGGTACGTGTTGCACGTGCGGCTCATCGAGAGGTGGAGGGTCCATGGATACACGGGGTGCCTAGAAGTCATACATTCATAGAGTCAGTAAGAATCCACGCTGCAGACTTCGAGATATGACCCAAACCTAAAGTACAAGGGGACTCGAGGTTGCTGTAGGGTTCCATATACGCCCGTGACCTTTTTATGAAGGTTGGCACGAGCCAATGTGGTCTTGGATTGTGAGCGGCTGTGGACCATGGGAGTGTCCTGGAGAGAGCTGAGTAGTACATCAGAAGGGCCTGATCTGGTCTTAGAATACGTCGATATACGAAGGTTTCACCGCCTCTGCGGTTCTCGTGAGCGAGCATCAACGATAAGTTAAGACATCCTCATCAGGAGATTTCATGAATATGTTGAGTGTTCTTCCGAGTCAATGCACTCATGGCCCGCTTGAGACTGGGATTTGACCGCTCACATTCGTCGAAGTAACGATTTAAACCAGTTCGGGCACTTCCGAGTCACTGACAATGCCGAGCTTTCACTTGTGCGCATATTAAGCGTCCTAGCAAAGGGTCTGATGAATGCCAAGAAGTCAGAACTTCGAGAAACGGATAGAACAAATAGACAAAAATAGCCGTTGTTTCGCTCACCAGAGGCACACCGTGACTACATGCAATTCGCGATAACAAGCCCTGAAACGTGAGGACGAGAGCGGTCCCTTGATCGTGCAGAAACATCCCTGGCTTCTGGCCCGACCACTGGCAAGCAGTTTTACTTGTCGAGAGATGACGGATAATATCAGCCTTGGGCCCGCATTTCGAATGAAGAAGTTGCCAAGGCGCAGAGATATGTACTTGAACTTTTAAATAAGCTTCAAGCTTCAAGTTTGTGCCCAAAGTAACAGATCGTCGAGTGTCAGTCTGTGTGACGAATATCGTTATCGAGGATCGATGATCGCAGTATGAACTGAGCGCCCCCAGGCCTGCATCAGGCCCAAGATTTGATATAGGTCGGGGCTGTACCCCCTTACGAGTTCTCCCCATCCTCATAATTGCCTCCCGTCGACGTCGTCACCGTTCCTTCCCTCAGCTGATTAAACACTTGCTACAACTGTCTCTGTCTCTTCAAGAATTGTGGGACAAGATGGGTTGACACACTCAATGCGAGTGCTTCGTTGGGTTCACGGGACGTACCCATTGACAACTGCGATTTTGCTATTTTGCATGATGACTCCCACAGATCCATAGGTACGAACAGACGTCAAGCAATTGCATTGCCTGCAATAATGACAGTAATCAATGGGACTCACGATCTACTGTACATGAAGTCGAGAACACAAGAGAACATCATGGGATGAGGCGAAGGGGGTACAGAGGAATGGCTCTCCGTGAGATGAACGACCCCAAGCTGTCGCCGTTGGACTGTACAAAGAGCATATAACGAGATGGAGCAAGTCTGGAACGGTACACCAGGCATCAAAGAATATCCGGTTGGACAATCTAAATCCTCGGTCTCGGCGAGCGCTGCAGGCTCGAACACCAAGACCCGACGATCTCCATCAACCACCTCCTGAAGGATGAAACACTCCTTCCATAGATTCTCGTTTTCGCCCTCCCCGTTAACCAGAGGAATAGGAGATTTGGAAGAGAAAACTGGGGCTGTGGCTCCGGACTGATCTCTTTGTGCCAGTGACAGTAAGCCGGAGCCGGAGCATACAGCTGCACGAGCAAAGGTAACAGGATCTGCAAAATTCGGGAACCACCCAAAAGTTAATATCGTGATCGTGCAGAGTATAACAAAAATAGAATCGAGAATGATAATCCCGACATAGAAGTATTGCCACTTTGAAGTGATGCCGAGGAAATACTCGGATTTATAAAATAGGAACGGTCGTTGGGTGGCAGATGCAAAGTCTTCCTCGGAAACCGGTTGGGTTTCTGGAGAAAATGCAGCGCCGATTCCATTGGAGAGCATGACCAGTATGTAAGATTCCAGGATCTGGCTCCCGGAGACAGGTTCAAGCCCCCCTGTGCCAACTGGCATGGCTCCCAGGAATTCTGCAAGCGCTGATGCGTTGCCCGGGACGGGGGTACTGCCCCATCCGAGGCCCGACAGCCATGCATCAGCAAACTCGCGAATAGCGTGCGGTTCGGGTTCTAGATTATTAGTGAATGCCTGGCGGTCCCCCCAAGGGTCACCTGCGGGGTACGCAAGCAGCAACCCATGCGCGGTAACAGGAATCCATTCGCTATCGGTTCCGATGATGGTCAAAGTAGCTTCCTGAAGCGTGAGGTTGACGGCACAGTGGATGCTACTTGCCGGCTGTCGCGATGAGGGGATCGATATGATGAGTGTCATGTTGTCGGATGTAACCTGTGCTATAATCGTGTCCGACGGGATTGAGGAAAGTGAGGTGGATAATGTGTAGGAAGTGCCGTGAATGTTGAGGGTGGATAGGGTTGTGTTGCCTGAATCCTGTCGGGCGCACTGACTTGTCAGGGCAGGTAAAAGAGTCGTAACATCGGTCTCGAAGGTGAACGAGTCCCATAAGTTGCTGCTGTCATTGGACATCCTTTCGACGGTAGCCATATTGATCCCATACAACATTGCACCATCTGAGAAATTATGGTTGTTGGCGGGTCCAAGAGGAATTGCAGCAGAGACAAATCGACCAGGACTGGTGTAAGTTGTGTCAACTTCGACCCAAGGTGAATCCGCGGTCCAGGGGATGGATCCGTCAAATTGTTCTGCATCGATGAACGCTGTCCCAGAAAGCGTGATCTCGAGACAAGAACGGATCACATCGGTTGGAACTCGCGAGGAGAGACAACGGGAACCATATCCTGGGGACGACATGAGTGGTGCCTCCAAGAAATAGTAGGACCTCGTTGAGTGATCCACGATAGCAACAGTTGGCGTGATCAGTGTGACTATCGCGGTTGTGTAGAAATTAAGGAGGATGGCACTGGTGATGACAGCGGCATAGAGCCATTGAGCCGAGATGTAATGTCCGCTAAAGATGTGGGCGATTGACGACAATATGGTGGGTATGGATTGGTAGATTTGGAGCGACTGCAATTCAGCGAGACCGCCAGCTGAACGATTGCTGAGTCGCCGACTCCACAGGTGTGACATGGCCCATCCTCCCAGCAAAGCAGTGATTGTGTGTAAGAGAGTAGAGCACGGTTCGATTACTGAAAGCATCACGTTGTCCGTGACCCACCATGAGTCCTTTCCGACGCGACTTCCGAAGCGATATCTATGGAAAGCAACGACGAGGATCGCTACGTTGCAGGCCACGTGGAAAATACCAAGGGTGAGAAGAAGGACCGTCCTCCGTGGTGCTCTGTTAGGTTTCACCCGTCGAGGGCGCTGACGGGAAGGGGGTTGCAGAAGGGCTAGGTATTGCACGGTTGGGTCTTCGCGAGGTAGAGAGTCCATGGATACACGGGGTGCCTGGAAGCCAGACATTTACGGAGTCAGTAAAGACCCACGCTAGAGACTGCGAGGAACGGTTCATACCCAAAACACAAGGGGACTCGAGGTCTCTGTAGACTTTCATGCACGCCCTTCCCTTGACCTTTTATATGATAGCCAATATGGTCTTGCGTACAAATTGCGCTTCCATCACATCGCTACCATTGTGAACGGCTGCGAACCATGGGAGTGTCCCAGAGGGAGGCTATAATTATGAGTATTTACATCAAAGGAAGAGTCTGAGCCGGTCTTCGACCACATCGGGATACCATATCATACCAAGAGTTCACGATGTCGCCACCTTTGCGGTTCCTGTGAGTGGACACGACCGATAAGATGAGAAGTCCCTGTTATGAGATTCGTGAGTATGGTATTCCGAGTTGATGCACCCATGGTCCGCTTGAGACTGGGATCTGACTACTCACGATCGTCAAGGTAACAATTTGAACCAGTTCGGGCTCTTCACTGGCAATGCCGAGTTAGCATTTGTTCGTGTGCCGAGCGTCCGAGTAGTATCGCGTCTCTGATAAATGCCAAGAAGTCAGAGCTTCGAGAAACATAGAAAACGAATAGATACAAATAGCTGTTATTGTACCCACCAAAGGTGACCTCTACGCAGGAAGTGCACTTGTGCTCCAACAAGCCCCGAACATGACGACGATGACAGCGCCGTGACTGTGCAGAAAATACCCCTGCCATGGCTTCTGGCCTACGAAGCAGTTTTTCTTGTTGAGAGATGAAAAACAAATTCGAGCAATGTCAAGGCGACAAAGATTTGTAGATCTGCAGGCCCGGGGATGCTTGAACTTCTAAGCTTCGTGTTTGTGCGTTGACTCTAATGCGGATGATCGACGATCATGGAGCCTCAAGATTTGATGTGCTGGAGCTGTGCTGCTTACTCTCATTGCCTCTCGTTGTCTCTTGTCACCATCACCAGTCCTTCCTCCCATTGGACAAACACACACAGCTGCTACAGTATAGCCGTCTCTATCTCGTTCAGCCTTCAAGCGCTGTTAGACGAGATCAATTGGCAGGCTCTATGTGAGTGTATATATATCGCTGAGTTCACGGGACGTACCTATTGACGACTGATCACTGCGCCCTCGCTATCCTGATGACTCCCACAGATCCATAGGTACCAGTACACAGGACCTCGGCCATGAGGTGTCTAACACCGCTCCGAACTGTGAGCTGGGGCGTATTCACCAGGTCGGTGAGGGAGGACAAGAAATTGAGTGATGGCCACGTGGCTTAACGAAAGGAGATTGAGTCGAATGGTAAGTAAGTGGCGAAGCGGAATTGTGGCCCTTTGAAACCGGCGATGTCTCGTCGCTAAGCTAATTGATCTGACTCGGTATTGTGTAGGTCTCACACAAACCAGAGACAATCGATACAGAGTACAGAGTATAAATAACTCTCCAGTTCTTGATCAGGCGCAGCAGGTCTTGGGGTCGAAAACCCAGACATCTTGATTTCCATCAACAATTCCCTTGAGAAAAAACAATGCTCCTTCGGAGTCCTTCCATATCCTCGTCTTCCCCGCCCTAGGAATCGGAGATTCAGGAGAGAAGACCACTTTCTCGTCCATGTCATGGACACTTTCGGGTGACAAACCCGAGTACATGTAATAGGATCTGTGAAATCCGGAAACCAGCCGGACGTCAAGATTACCACGAGGAACAGGGTGACGAAGAGTGTGTCGAGGATAATTATAAGAACGTCCACCTTGAAATTTTATTGATACTGAGCGAGTACTTGGATTTGTTTTGGGTATACTGACGCTGCGGCACCACGACGCCTTCCTTCGGAGTCCTTCCGCTTGGGTTCCCGAAGGAAACACAACGCCAATACCATTTGAGGGCATGCCAAGGATGCAAGACCCAAGAGATTGGTTTCTATCGACATATACCACCCCTCCTGTGCCAACTGGCAGAGCACCGAGAAAGTCAAAAAGGGCAGGGCACCATAAGTCGGAGTACTAGCCTCATCCCAGACCACATAACCAAACGCCGGCGAATGTTATCAAATGAGATTGGAGTAACTATTGCTGACAGGTTGACCTGGTGCTCACCGAGGAAGATAACCACTTAAAAACTTATGGTAAGACAGAGGATGTCACGCATTGGATAGTATACCAAAGTAGCCTGAGTGTCCATATCAGTACTCCAAATTCTCAGAGATACCATAGACTTGCCCTTGTCTATTTTAAACACTGGCGCGCTTGGACATTGGGCAAACAGACGTAGTGCTGTAGCCCCGTGGCCGCGGGTTATCACTTGTGGAATATTCATACTGTGCATGGCCACATGAGGCAGTGCGGCTTTCTACGACATGTCAACACAGTTTCACGAATAAAAACTTATTCGCACAAGTACCTTCTTTGTCCCGGTGCATTTACCAGTTTCCATGACAATCCTCGGTACCGGTGACAATCTGAATCCTTCTCATGTCGCGCTTTGGACAAGGCTCGGGGCTGAGCCAAGTCGGGGCCTCAGAATATACACCAAATGACGGCACAGAATAGATGGCAGTATGATATCACAAAGTCATAACAGACCCATTCTTCATAATAAAAGTGCAGTCACGTCCCTAGAAAATATCCCATAACATCATCTGCCACGATATCACATAAATATGCCTCATTCTGAAGCTTCGACAGGTCCCTTTCGCTCGAACGCCAAGAATTGACGATCTGAGGAAACTACTTCAACCAGCGAGAACTCTTCTCTCCATAATTTCTCGTCCGCGTCCTTGCCATTCACCAACGGCAAAGGTGATCGCTCAAGAGTGATCGACTTGCTGGGATGGACAGATTCCGAAGATGGATCTGAGCACAACATTGCCTGTGCGATGGTCACAGGGTCGGTCCAATCAGGGTACCATCCATAACGCAAGATCGTCATTAAACAAAAAGCGATGAAGCAAGTGTTAAGAATGATGATGGCGACATAGAAATACTGCCAACGCGACGTCACTCCGAGATAATACTCAGCCTTGTTGTAAACAAACGTTCGCTGTCCTATAGACGCAACATCTGAGCTTGAATCCGGTGTTTCCTCAGGAGAAAAGCCGGCGCTGATCCCGTTCAGGAGCATGGCGAGGAGATAGTACTCGAGAGGGACCACGTCGCTGTAAGCACCCAGTTCTCCTGTTCCTATCGGGAGTGCGGAGAAGTGATCGACCAACGCACTCTGACTGACGTTTCCACTCCATCCTAAACCAGCCAACCAATAATCAGCGAAGTCATGCATGGATTGACGATCTGTTCGATGGGAATTTGCGAAGTCCCGTTGATCCCATGGGTTCCCAAATGGATACACAAGAAGCGTATCAGGAACATACAAGTCCTGGACATTGGTTCCTATAAGCGATAGATCTGCAGATTGGAACTCGAAGTTGATGGCGCAATGCTTATTTCCGGACTGTCCGGGAGAGGGTGGTATGGACAGAATCAGGGTCAGGTTATCGGGCGTTACTTGCGCGATGATTTGGCCTGCTTGCAGCTGTGGTACACCGTTGGGTAACTGATAGGTGAAACCCTGAATCGTGATGCTGGTAATCGTTGTTGAACCTGGGTCTTGGCGGACGCATTGACAAGTGAGGACGGGTAGCGCGGTGGTTACGGTGAGAGCAAATTGAAGTGAATCCCAAATACGGCTGTACGGATCTGCTAACCTCTCCACCGTGGCCATATTCACGCCATATATCATAGCTCCTTCGGAAAGATCACGGTTGTTGTATGGCCCAAGAGGAACCGCAACACCAGCAAGGAAATAAGGGGTCATATAGCTTGTCCTGATCTCAATCCATAAACTATTAGGACCGGTGTTGCCCCACGATTTATTCCCATTTAGTGTCTCGGCATCGATTGACGCGGTTCCGGAGAGTGTGACTTCGAGGCAGGTCCTCACCAGGTTCGGATCCGCGCTCGAGCTCTGGCATCGATATCCGAAGCCAGGAGATGACATGAATTCTTGACTGGTGTACGGATATGTTGCGACAGGATGGTTTACGAGGGTGATGGAAGGCGTGATGAGGGTAATGATAGCCGTCGAATACAGCTGAAAGAGAATCGCGCAGGAAATGACAGCAGCATACAGCCACTGGGCGGATAGATAATGGTGATGAAAGATGTGACCGAGGGATGAAAGGATTGTGGGGATGGACTCAAAGATGCTGAAAGACTGCAACTCAGCGAGACCTGCGGTGGATTCAGGTTGGCTGAGTCGTCTACTCCATAGGAGTGAAATAGTCCATCCTCCAACTAGGGCAGTGATGGTATGAAGAAGCTTGGAGAAAGGTTCGACCACAGAGATAAGACGGTTGTCCGAGATCCACCAGGTCTCTTTCGTGATCCTTGCACCGAAACGGTAGGTGTGCTTTGATGCATAAAGAATGCCTACATTGCACCCAATCTGGATGAGGGAGAGGAGTACAAGTAACGCAAATTTCTTCCGACTTCTGCTGGGTGTAGGACGTCGTACTTCCTGCTCGGAACCCATGGGAACGTTCAGTCGAAAAGCTAAACTCTGCCGTGTCCTGGGGGGATGCGACGATGGCACCTATGTACGTGCATCAGATGAAGATATCATGCGCCTGAAGCCGTGCGTACCTTGTTGGAAGAAGAGAGGTGGTGTTCTGCCTAATTCACCTATTCATCCCCAGTCTTTAAAACCGTCTGAGAGGACGGTCTCAATACCATGACAGGGAAAACACGTCACATTGATTCAATTCAGACTGCGTCTGGCTTGAAACTGAGCCCATAGTAAGGTACATGAACTTTGTCCGCCTGTGCCCGCTTTGCTTCAGGACATATTAAGGCGCCTTCCAATCCTCCGATGTGGGAGAATCTCCTCGGCAAGGAGTGGAATGAGCGGCTTTCAGTACCATCCGCAAATCGAGACCCATTCAACCAGAATTCCCGGATCGTATTTGGTCGTATATTTGTGTTTGCAATCAACCGTTGGCTCAACGTGTACCAAGGTTTGGCGGTGCCCTGAGCCCTGAGTATATTGAACATACAGAAGTGGGAATAATCATGGAAAGCGGGACATAGTCAAATTTTCGATCGCCTTTCTCATAGGAGACATCAGATGAGAGGTTTCAGGTTGATCAATAGGTCTTTAAACCCAATATTTGGAGACTTTGAGGTCCAGCGGAGTGGTCGCAAAAATGGGGACTTGGTCTGAGGGTCGGCGGCAAAATCTGTTCCTGTGGCGTTGTTATTATTGGCGCCAGCCTTGTCTGACATCCTCGGGGATCTTCCCTCACGGTGATATAGATCGGAACAGACGTAAACCAATTGCATTGCCTGCAATAATGACAGTAACCCAATAGTAATCCACGGGACTCACGATCTCCATGAAGTCGAGAACACAAGGGAAACCGATCACGGACCTCAAAACGAGGTTCGGAACCGGGTACAGAGGAATGAATCTCCATGAGACGAACGACTCCGAGTCCAAGCCGTCGCCAATGGATTGTATAAAAAGCATACAGTAAGATGGTGAAGGTTCGAAACGGAACAGTTCATGAGGCATGCGAGAAGATCAGGTCGGTCAATCTAAATCATCAGCTTCGGAAAGAGCCGTAGGCTCGAAAACCAAGACCCGTCGATTTTTATCGACAACCTCTCTGAGGGTGAAACACTCCTTCCATAATTTCTTGTCCTCGTCCTCCCCGTTAACCAAAGGGACAGGGGATGTTGGGGGAAAGAGGTGTTTCTCGACTCTGTCCTGGCCGCTTTGGGATGACGAGAGGCCTGAGCCGGAGTATACGGCTGCACGAGCGAAAGTAACAGGATCTGTAAAATCAGGGAGCCAGCCAAGATTCAATATCGTGACCATGCAGAACACGACGAAAATCGAGTCGAGGATAATAATCCCAACATAGAAGTATTTCAACTTTGTGGTAATCCTGACGCTATACTCCACCTTGGTAAATTGGTACGCTCGGTGGAAGACATTGGCAGGGTTTTCGGTGTCAAGTGGTGTTTTTTCTTCGGGGAATGCAGCTCCGATTCCATTGGATAACAGAACCAACATGTATGACTCCAGTGATTGGCTTTTCGTAATAGGTTCTTGCCCTCCTGTGCCGACTGGCATGGCACCCAGGTAATCAATCACTGCCTGAGTGCCTGAGTAGCGGTACTACCCCATCCAAGGCCCTGCAACCAAACGTCTGCAAAGTCACGAATGGGCTGCGGAGTTGGTTCTGAGATGTTTTGGTGTTCGAAAGGGGGGTAAACAAGGAGTGTACCACTGGCACCTAGAGGCATGGATGCAAGGCCCGTATTGCTGGTTCCAACGATTTCCAACTCAAGAAGTTGGAGCGTGAGGTTGATGGCGCAGTGGATGTTGCTCGTTGGCTGCCGTGAAGAGGGGATTGATATGACAAGTGTCATATTGTTGGAGGTAACCTGCGCCACAATCTGGCCACCCTCAAGTGGTGGGACCGGCGTGGACAACATGTACGTGGTGCCATGGATGTCGATACTGGATATATTCGCAGTAGCTGGACCCTGTCGGGCACACAGGCACGTTAAGATCGGTAGATGGGTGTAGACAAGGATACTGAAGGAGAACGAATTCCAGATATTGTCGATGTTGGACATCCTTTCTACGGTAGCCATATTGATCCCATACAACTGTGCACCGTCTGAGAAGTTGTAATTATTGTATGGTCCAAGGGGAACCGCGGCGGAGACAAAGCGACCAGGTAAGGAATAACTGGTGTCGACTTCGACCCAAGGTGAATCCTGGTTCGTCCAATGTATCGCTCCGTCGAAATGTTCTATATCAATTAGAGCGGTACCCGAAAGCATGATTTCGCGACAAGCATTGACTACCTCGGGTAGGGCAAGCGGGGAGACACAACGGCTATAGCCATAGCCTTGGGAAGACATGAAGGGGGCATCCAAGACGCTATCATACGCCTGTGGGTGTTTCACGATAGTAGGGGATGGAGTGATCAGTGTGACTATCGCGGCCGTGTAGAATTGTAAGAGGATGGCGCTGATGATGACAGCGGCATAAAGCCATTGTGCCGAGATGTAATGACCATTGAAAATGTGGACGATTGACGATAGGATTGTGGGGATCGATCCATAGATTTGGAATGACTGCATTTCAGCCAGACCAGCAGCTGAGCGACTGCTGAGTCTCCTACTCCAAAGATGTGACATTGCCCATCCACCAAGTAGAGCAGTTACTGTGTATAAGATATTAGAGCACGGTTGGAGGACTGCGAGCATCGAATTATCTGTGATCCACCACGAATCTTTTCCTATCCGATTTCCGAAGCGATATCCCCGGAAAACGACGAAGAGGATTACGACGTTGCATGCGATATGGGATACGCCGAGGACGAGGAGTAGCGCTGTTTTCCCGGGAGCCTTGTGAGGCTTCACCCGTCGAGGACGTGGACGGGGCGAGGATGGCAGAAGAGGTATGTGTTGCACGTGTGCATCGTCGCTTGGTGGAGCGTCCATGGGCACTCAGGCTGCCTGGGAGTCATGCGTTTACGGGGTCAGTAAAGATTCACACCAGAGAGTGCAAGGGATAAGTCGTACCAAAAGCACAAGGGGACCTGAGGTTGCTATAGGGTTCCATGTATGACCCTGACCTTTTATGAAGGGATTGGCGCGACAGACAAAGTGTCTTGGATGCAAGCTACGATTCCATCAGATAACTACCATTGTGAGCGACCATGCACCATAGGTGTGTCTCCGGAGAAACGAAATGACGATGAGTACGTACATCAAAGGAAGGGCCCTTTCTGTTTGCCGGCGACAGCATTTTTCACTACCTTGGTGGTTCTGGTGAGTATTATAAGACGAGTAGCCCCGGTTATTAAGTCCATGAATATGTTGGATGTTTATCGACCCACTCATCATTCGCATGAGACTGGGATTTGTCCACGTCTAGGAAACAAATTTGAGCCAGTTGGGTCTCTTGACTGGGAATGCGGAGTTGGCATCTGTGCGCGTGTCAAGCGTCCTGGTGGAACAGAGTCTGATAAATTGCCAGGAAGTCAGAGCTTCGAGAAACGGAGAGAACAAATAGATAAAAATAGTCATCGCTGCACCTGGCACCAGAGGCGACAATATACGGCAGCCTTGCCAAGTGCAGTTTAGCTCCAAGAAACACCGAAACACGAGGATAGATGCAGCCCCTTGATTGTGCAGAAATAAATGCACCTGGCTTCGAGCCTCTTCTATCCGACTGAGTCAGCTTTATGAAGGAAGCACTGCTCAAGGCGATGAAAATTTGCGGATCAAGGTACTGAGCGCAGATCTTTGAACTTGTAAGCGGCTTCACGATCAAGTCGATCGGAGTCAGTGTGACGGCGAACCGGACACGTGCGGACATTTTGAGGTCCTAGACCCGTGGATACCAGCGATAGCATAGAATGGGAGTCGACCTACATAAAGCGTTACCTTTCCAGGGTCCATCCAGCATCCGAATCAATCAGAGTACTAGTCCAACAATGCGTACACTTCGCACAGGTGCTGTACACCGAAGGAGGAAGGAGGAAGATCATGATGCACTGGTATTCCGAGAGAAGTGATCTAACGCCGTGACTTTTCAAGTTCAAGTTAGAAGCGCTCGGTGTCAGTGACACTTCAGTACTCAGTGACTCCATTTTAAGAGTCGTGCGAAACAGTGTTCACACAATTGTCGATCCTTGCCAAACCCTTGCTGTTGCTCTCTTGTTTCTCCATCGACTTCCCAACAACGAGCAGTCAACAACTCTGAGTCGACGTTTCGGGTACCAAAACATGTTTTCTCGGATCACATAGGCCTATTCTCTTGTGATTTCAGCGTGCAATGGCCGGTCACGGTCATGCATAATGCCAACGGACTCCCGTGTTGTATTTGTGTAACTACGTCGCGACGTTTTGGCAGATATTTCGAACTCATTGCTTCTGATGGGTTCATCAGGCCCATGCTTCTAATTAGTCAAACTCCCGTGATGATTAAGAACAGGGAAAACCAAAGCAAACTTGCCCTGAAGATGTGGCAACCCCAAGCCCTTTCCTGAGCAGGTGCCATTTCGAGACCATTGCCTCACATTTCTGTCGGATACAGGCACGAAACGTTATCGGATGGTTCAGTTGGATAGTGGTTGCAGCTCTTCACTGGCATTCGAGTAATAAAACAAACGCTTGAGCAAGAGGGCG
Source organism: Meripilus lineatus (assembly GCA_027627245.1). Classification (NCBI taxonomy): domain Eukaryota; kingdom Fungi; phylum Basidiomycota; class Agaricomycetes; order Polyporales; family Meripilaceae; genus Meripilus; species Meripilus lineatus. Next base: position 5,814 of record JANAWD010000129.1, on the reverse strand, counting down.
AGACGTGAAACAGTTGCATTGAATTATTGGCAATATTTGATAGGAATAACGATCCACACAAAACAAAGAAGACACGGGAAGGAGACCCATGCGACAAATGGTTCACATTCGTTGCCGATGTATTTTACGGAGAGGATACAGTGACCTTGTCAGAAATGATAAATCAGATGGCATCAGAGAGGATCGCAATTGTCAATGCAAATCCTCAGTCTCCGCAAGCGCTGCGGGCTCAAAAACCAAGACCCGACGACTTCCATCGACAACCTCTCTAAGGGAGAAACACTCCTTCCATAACTTCTTGTCCTCATCCTCCCCGTTGACCAGAGGTACCGGGGATTCAGGGGGGAACACTGGCTTTTCGTACCAGTATTGATCGTCCTGGGATGACGATAAGCCGGAGCCAGAGTCACGGTATACGGCCGCACGAGCGAAGGTAACAGGATCCGTAAAGTCAGGGAACCACCCAGAAGCCAATATCGTGGCAGTGCAGAGTATCACAAAAACAGAGTCGAGAACGATGATCCCTACATAGACGTATTGCCATTTTGAAGAGATTCCAAGGAAATACTCTGATTTGTAAAATCGGTACGTCCGTTCAAGGGCAGATGTGGGGTCTCCAAGTTCGTCGGAGGTTGGTTGGTCTTCCGGAGGAAATGCAGCTCCTATTCCGTTGGAGAGCATGACCAGTATATAAGACTCCAGGGATTGACTTGTGAAGACAGGTTCGAGTCCCCCTGTGCCAACTGGCATGGCTCCCAGGAAATCTACAAGCGCTGCAGCGCTGGAAGTGGGGGAACCACTCCATCCGAGACCCGACAGCCAGACATCAGCAAACTCGCGAATACTGTGTGGCTCTGGGATGTTCGTTGGTGCCTTCTGGTTCCCCGGAGAGACACCTGAAGGATACACGAGGAGCAGCTCCGTCGCGGTTACCGGTAATTCCGCGCTATCGGTTCCGGCGATGGTCAGATTGACATCATTTTGAAGCGCGAGGTTGACAGCACAGTGGATATTACTCGTTGGCTGTTGCGACGAGGGGATCGATATCACGAGTGTCATGTTGTCGGATGTAACCTGTCCGACAATGGTGCCTGGTGTGAGCGACGGAACCGGAGTGGATAACGTGTAGGAAGTGTCATGGATGTTGATACTGGATAGGGTTGTATTGCCTGGATCCTGTCGAACACACTGACTTGTCAGGACAGGTAAACGGGTCGAAACATTGATCTCGAAGGAGAACGAGTTCCACATATTGCTGGTCTCGTTGGACATCCTTTCGACGGTAGCCATATTGATCCCATACAACATCGCACCATCCGAGAAATTATGATTGTTCACGGGTCCAAGGGGGATCGCAGCAGAGACAAATCGACCGGGACTGGTGTAACTCGTGTCGACTTCGACCCAAGGTGAATCCGACTCCCAGGAGATTGATCCGTCGAAATGTTCTGCGTCGATGAACGCTGTCCCAGAAAGCGTGATTTCAAGACAGGCACGGATTGCATCAGTTGTAACTCGCAGGGAGGGACAACGGCGACCGTAACTTGAGGATGACATGAATGGGCGCTCCAGGAAATAGTAGGACCTCGTTGTGTGCTTCACGATGGTAACGGATGGTGTGATCAGGGTGACTATCGCGGTTGTGTAGAATTGGAAAAGGACGGCACTGGTGATGACAGCGGCATAAAGCCATTGAGCCGAGATGTAATGGCCATTGAAAAAGTGGGTGATTGACGATAGGATCGTGGGTATTGATTGGTAGATATGGAACGACTGTAATTCAGCGAGACCGGCAGCTGAATGATTCCTCAGTCGCCTACACCAGAGGTGTGACATGGCCCATCCTCCGAGCAAAGCAGTGATTGCGTATAAGAGTTTTGAGCATGGTTCAATCACCGAAAGCATTAGGTTGTCTGTGATCCACCACGACTCCTTTCCGATGCGATTTCCAAAGCGATACGTAGTGGAAGCGACGAAGATGATAGCTACGTTGCAAGCCACCTGGAATACACCAAGGGCGAGGAGAAGGACCGTCCTCCATGGTGCTTTGTGAGGTTTCAATCGATGAGGGCGTCGACGGGAAGAAGTCTGCAGAAGGGATGCGTGTTGCACATGTGGATCATCACAAGGTGCAGGGTCCATGGATAGTACACGGTGCGCCTGGGAATCATACATTTATAGTCAGTATAGATCCACGCTAGAGACTGCAGGGGACGGCTCATACCCAAAATACAAGGGTACTTGAGGTTGCTGTAGAGTTCCATGCATGCCTTGGACCTTTTATGAAGAAATCGGCACGACAGCCAACATGGTCTTGTATGCAAGTTGCACTTCCATCACATCACTACCGTTGTGAGCGGCTGTGAAGCATGTGATCGCTCCCTGGAGAAACACAATGGCAACCAGTATGAATGTCAAAAGGAAAGGCGGAAAGACTTGAACTCGTCTTCGATCACGTCGACTCCCAAGATTTCACCGCCTTTGCAGTTCTCTTGAGTTGGCATCAATAACAAGACGGGAAGTCCCTGTCATTAGGTTCATGAGCACATTGGGTGTTCATCCGACTCGACGCACTCCGAGTCACGATCCGCTTGAGACTAGGATCTAGTATTCCGAGTCGCAGCATCAAATCAGGACGTTACAAAGTCTAACGGCGTCATGACGCGGGTTGGTTCTTTGACCGACCAGTCTGGGCTTGGTAAGAATGCTATATTTAGACTGTGGCACACATTATTAGCTGTAGGGGATAAACATATCCACAAGTACCTAACATTCTCTGGAGCATGAGCACGTTCCAGCGCCTTGCTCGCTCTTAATCACATACTTCCATTTCTACGCACGAGACTGCTGCGAGCCAACGCGAGTACTGTACGACTTGACGAACTTGCCAAGGCGTCAGGAATCAGGAAACCAGGCTGGGACGTCAAGCGCCCATCATTATGGGGAATCAATGGCGGCGTCGGACGAACACTGGCTAGGAGAGGGTCTGATAGGTGGCACAAAGTCAGAGCTTCGAGATGGAGAGAACGTAGCCGTTGCTGCAAGTGCAGTTTCTCTCTCAAGCTACGAGACACGAGGACGAAATCAGCCCCTGGAGTGCCAACGTGCAGAAATACACCTGTGTCCTGGCTTCAAAAGCACTTTTCTTCGTTGAGAGACGACCGATAATGTCAGCCATGGGGTAGTATTTTGTATGAATAATCTGCAAGGAAACAAGATCGTGTGGACCAGCGGGATCATTTGAACTTCGGGGAAGCCTCGTTCACATACCTCAAGTTGCCAGTCACGGGCCCGGGTAGTGGCAACAATCCGAGCGTCTCCCTGATTGTGAACTGACAGCAGTCATTTTTACCTCGCAATCTCTCGTTCTGATACACGGAATACCCTGATGTGTCCATTTGCGTGGCGTCAGTGATCTCGTAATCGGGGTAAACTTACATAGAACACTACCTTGTCAAATGCCAACCTAGCGGGGAAAGAGACCCTGAATCGATCGTGTGGTCCGATTGTTCATACAATTCGCAGAGTCACTGTCCACCGAGGGCTGAAGGAGGGGATGATCCGCTGGCAGGAGGTGATGCGATGTTTCAAGAAGCCCTCGGTGAAACCTCGGCGAGCTCGGGATCCGTGAGAAATAGGATTCAAACATTGTCCAATCAAACAGAATCAAACCACCCCTCATTGTTATTGGTCGCCTCACCGTCAACTTGAACTCTGCAACGAGCGGTCAACAACTCCGAGTCCTGATACCAAAACATGTTTCCGGACCTACAGAGTCTCTTCTCTTGTCGCAATCTTGCGAATCAGAATGGTATGGCTGGTCGACACTTGACTTCCGTGGTGCCTATTACTGACCATAGTCAACGTCGTCGTTGAACAAATGGGCGCTTGATATGAGACCGGCAAATTCATTTCGAAGGCTGACTGCTGTCCGTGTCATGCCCTGTTGTGCAGTGCCTTGGCTGGAACATTTCAGAGTGAGCACTCTGAAAACTTCTCTCCGCGAGACAGAGCGAGATGTAGAACAGTTGTATTAGATTATTGATATAACTTGTTACAATCCACACAAAGCGGAAAGAGCAAGGGAAGGAGATCACAAACCTCATGAGATAAGAAGCAGATACATAAAATGAGACGTCATGCGATAAATGGCTCACATTTGTCGCCGATGGCTTTTACAGAGAGAATATAGTGACCTTGTCTGGAACGACAATCCAGACACCAAAGAAGATCACATCGGTCAATCCAAATCCTCAGTCTCGGCAAGCGCTGCAGGCTCGAAAACCAAGACTCGACGATTTCCATCGACGACCTCCTTGAGGGAAAAACATTCCTTCCACAACTTCTTATCCTCATCCTCCCCGTTGACCAGAGGTACTGGGGATTCAGGAGGGAACATTGGCTTTTCGTCTCCGTATTGATCATCCTGGGATGACGATAAACCGGAGCCGGAGTATACAGCTGCACGAGCAAAGGTAACGGGATCTGTGAAATCAGGGAACCACCCGAAAGTCAATATCGTGATCGTGCAGAGTATAACGAAAACAGAGTCGAGAATGATAATCCCGACATAGACGTATTGCCACTTTGAAGTAATTCCGAGGAAATACTCGGATTTGTAAAACCAGTATGATCGTTCAGTGGCAGATGCGAAATCTTCGGCGGAGACTGGTGGGGTTTCTGGAGGAAATGCAGCGCCGATTCCATTGGAGAGCATGACCAGTATATAAGACTCCAGAGATTGGCTTCCGGAGACAGGCTCAAGCCCACCCGTACCAACTGGCATCGCTCCCAGGAAGTCTACAAGCGCCGCCGCGCCCGGGGTGGGTCCACTACCCCATCCGAGACCCGACAACCAAAAGTCTGCAAACTCGCGAATAGTGTGCGGTTCAGGCTTTTGGCCGTTCGTGAATGTCTGCCGGTCCTTCCATGGGTCACCCGTGGGGTACACAAGTAGTAACCCATAAGCGGTAACTGGAATTCCTGCGCTATCGGTTCCGATGACGGTCAAAGTAGCATCCTGAAGCGCGAGGTTGACAGCACAGTGGATGTTACTTGTTGGTTGCTGCGACGAGGGGATCGATATAATGAGCGTCATATTGTCAGGCGTAACCTGACCAATAATTTCGCCCGATTGGAGCGATGGAACTGACGTGGATAGTGTGTATGAAGTACCATGGATGTTAATGCTAGATAGGGTCGTGTTGCCTGGATCCTGCCGAACACACTGACTTGTAAGGGCAGGTAAACGGGTCGCGACATCGATCTCGAAGGCGAACGAGTTCCAAATATTGCTGGTGTCATTGGACATCCTTTCGACGGTAGCCATATTGATACCATACAACATCGCACCGTCCGAGAAATTATGATTGTTGGCAGGTCCAAGAGGGATTGCAGCGGAGACAAATCGACCAGGGCTGGTATAACTTGTATCGACTTCGACCCAAGGTGAATCCGTCGTCCAAGGAATGGATCCGTCGAAATGTTCTGCGTCGATGAACGCTGTACCAGAAAGTGTGATCTCGAGACAGGCACGGATCACATCAGTTGGAACTCGCGAGGAGAGACAGCGGCTACCATAGCCTGGGGACGACATGAATGGGCGCTCCAAAAAATGGTAGGACATCAACGGATGATCCACGATAGCGATGGATGGCGTGATCAGGGTAATTATCGCGGTTGTGTAGAATTGGAAAAGGATGGCACTGGTGATGACAGCGGCATAGAGCCATTGAGCCGAGATGTAATGTCCGCTAAAGATGTGGGCAATTGACGACAATATGGTGGGTATGGATTGGTAGATCTGGAACGACT